>JANRGW010044292.1:0-39581 GCA_024733675.1 Psilopsiagon aymara
TTCCTAAAGAGCCTGTAACCTTCCATTCCAACACACCAGTCATAGGAGCCATCCCACCATGTTTCTGTGATGTCTATTTTATCATACCCCTGTAGACATGCACACATCTCTAACTCCTCTTGTTTGTTCCCTATGCTGCGATATTTGTGCTGACTTCAGCCAGACTTCTGACTTGCTGAGAGAACCTTGGGATCCTGATGGACACTAAGTCGACCATTAATCGGTGATGTACCCTCACAGCAAAGAAGTCCAACATTTTCTTGGGCTTCACTAGGAAAACCTTTGCCAGCAGATCAAGAAAGGTGATTCTTCCCCTCTACTCAGCAAAATTAACGCCACATCTGGTATGCGGTTTCCATTTCTGGGCTCCCCAGAGTAACAGATGTAGATGTCCTAGAGCAAGTCCAGTCAAGGGCCATGAAGATGATTAAGGCATTAGAGCCCTTGTAATACAAGAAAAGGGTGAGAGCACTATGGTTATTTAGCCTTGAGAAAGCTCAGAAGGGGATCTTATAAACATGTACAAATGCCTGATGGAAGCAGTAAGGCAATCTCAGCCATATTCTTCCCACTGGTATCCACTGATAGGACAAGAGGCAATACAGAAAACTTCATTTAAACTTTAGAAAAAGCATTTTTACTGTAAAGACGACTGAACACTGGAACAGTTCTCCAGAGAGGTTGTGAAGTCTCAATTCTTCTTAGAGACATTCAGAATCTGACTTGTCATGTCCCTGAGCAACAGCCTCTACTTGACCTGCTCCTGGTTAGACTGAACAATCTTCAGGTCTCTTCTGACCTCAACAGTAGTGTGATTCTGTGATGGCCTCAATTTTCTGGACAAAGGCTCAATAGTAGTCCTTTTTTAAGACGTGGCAGAGGTATATTTGTGTTATTCAGTAAGATGATTATTACAGTAATTTCTTTTCATACAAATTGTTTGAGTCTCCAGTTCTGTAGATAACATTATTTAGTCATTACTCTAAGTAAGTTATACATCATTCACCTGAATTCTAAACCAATAGAAGAGGATCACAGCACCTGAGATTTTAACAGGTAATATTTCAATAGGGATTGTTAATTCTTGAACCATATAGAATGTAATTTAATATTTCTCACTAGGACCACTTTTTGCCTTCATTCCATGAAGAATGAAGCTTCATGTCAGTAACATATACTATCAAGTAAGTTTGGTGAATGCTTAATATATGTGTTCTTAGAAGTTCTTATGGCTTGAGGGGAGACAATTTATGGCAACATCCTGACAAGACAACTTTTAGGTAGTTATAATTAATAATATGGCATTCAAGTCCATGTCCTGGATAGGAATTACGAAGTCAGACACCCTATTTTTTGATCTTGCCTAGTGACATGGAATTCAGTTTGAGGTTGACACACATAAACTTAGAGTGAAGTTACCATGCATAAATTCAGGGGTCTGGAACACAAAGATTAAGTTTCAGTTGCATAAACAAAAGCTGCATCTATATTAGGAAGTACTGGGATATGATAGAAGTGGATGTTTAAAAGAAAACAGTAAGTGCAGTGGATTAGACTTCCAAATGCTCTTAAGGGGACTTATTTCAGACTAGCTTTAATTTAATTCCAAGGAAGAAGCTCCTGCCAGCAGCTAGGACACAATAAATGCACTCTGGAAGTGCATGCTTTCTAGTTTAAATTCATCAAAGAAAAGTCACGTCAATGTGATCCAAGATTGCTCTGTGACATGAACCAAAGCTTTGAAGATCAGAATGGTAGGGGATTTGTTTCACAAGAGGATTCCTCATATAAAGTAAAATGCTAATGTAGACAGATCCCTACTTACGCTTGAAATGTGCTATATCCCATTTTGCCTTCAGATGCTGTTTCAGAAGGACATGAATCTCTCACAGGTCCTGTATCACACTTAACAGCCCCATGTCTTACACACTGAGGATGTCAAGGGAACATCAAGATGCATCTTTCTTGGAAACTGAACACCTTTTAGGTTCTGTGATGCTGTGGACAACTGCATCCAGTACTGACTAGACTCCACTGGCTAAAATGCTATTTTAAAACACTGAAAATGTTTTTAAAAACAAGTGGATGCTTACATTTAGTTATCATAATCTTGAACTGAATCCAGCTTATTGTATACCTCTCTAGTGAGCCATTTCTTCCCCACTGTTATGTCCCCTGGCCTAACACCCTATTTCAGATTACAATTTTTAGGAGGCAGACATCTTTAACGCAACAAATGGGCCTCAATTGTTGGAACTTTCCCCTCCTTATCACGTCAACAACTATTTGTTTCACACTTTCTTCTTCTGATCACTCAATTTCAAATATGGTTTCATCAGGAGGTCATAAATTTCATCATCAGGAGTACAAAACTGAACTGACTAGCCAGTTTTTTGATGATCCACCTTTCCTCAGGATAAAGGATGCTTTAAAACTCACCTGCTTTGAACAATCTGAGAGTTTTCTTGCCCTTTTGTATCTACTGGAGGTTGCATAAGACCACCTACATTAAGCATAATTTCCTCAGTCATCTTAGAATAACAACATGACATAAAACATGATGTAGTCTCCTAAGCTGATAAAGCTGTCCTCATTTTCTACCTTGCTGCTGCCTGCTTCACTGCCTGTGGGGCTCTCTTTTCTCTTAAGAGGATGATAGGCATTGGCATTCTCATGCAGTGTAGTGGGTTGAATTTAGCTACCCACCAGGTGCCCACCAAGCTATTCTATCACTTCCCCTCCATCAATAACTCAAGGGCAGAAAATACAAAAAAGGTTGTGAGCTGAGATAAGGACAGGGGCATAACTTAGTGATTACCATCACAGGCAAAACAGACTCGACTTGGGGATATTGATTTAATTTATTGCTGGTTAAAAATGGAGTAGGCTAGTGAGAAATAAGAGTGAATTTAAAACAAACAAACACACACAAATTTCTCTACTTCTCTCCACCCCTCTTTTCTTCCAGGGCTTATCTTTACTCCTGAATTCTTTATCTCCGCTCCCTGGGCAGTGGAAGGGGACAGGAACTGGGGTTATGCTCACTTCATTACATGTTGCTTCTGCTGCTCCTTCTTCTTCACACTCTTACCCTGCTCCAGCATGGAGTCCCTCCCACAAAAGACAATCCTTCATGAGCTTCTCCAGTGTGGCTCTTCATAAACGGCTCCAGTGTGAGCCCTTTGCATGGGAGACAGTCATTCAGGAACAGATTGCTCCAGCATGGGTACCCCACAGGCTCTGCCAGGAGACTTCTCCACTTTGGGTTCCCCATGGGGCCACACCTCTTCCCCCTCCTACTTCACTGACCTTGGTGTCTGTAGTGTTGTTTCTCTTATGTATCCTCACTCCTCTCTACCACACTGTTGTGCAGCACTTTTTATCCTTTCTTAAATATTTGATCACAGAAGTGCTACCACCATCACTGTTAGGATCATGTTTACCAAGCCACTGGTCCATCTTCAAGTCAACTGCCGCTGACCCTCTCCAACACAGGGGCAGCCTCAAGCATCTTCTCACAGAAGCCACCCCTGCAGATCCCCTCCTGCTAGCAAAACCTTGCCACATAAACAAATTTACAAACTGAAATCTATGGGTTTTCCTGAAAGTGATGATTTGGCTTTTGCCAAGGTGAAAGCAATATCCAAGTCAGCTCTTCATTGTGTCTCTTTCTGAAAGAATTGAGCCAGCCCTGTCTCTGATGGTGCAATAGAAGCACATAGATTAGAGGCAGATCTACATGGAATTTTTTGTTGCACTGATATCCTGGAAGAACAGAGTGGGTTTAGATTTAAAAAAAACAAACAAAACAAAACAAAACAAAAAACCCCAAAAACAAACAAACAAAAAACCAACCAACCAAACAAACAAAAAAAACCCAAAAAAGACCACATCATATTTTTTACACAAATTGGTGTAGATCTTAAGTAAAAAATCTTCAAATGAATATGAGTATCAGATAAAACCTGAATCGCTTGTGATTTTATACCATGCTGCTTTTGGATGCTATATGTTTGCCCCATGGACCTTTACTTGCTGACTTGCCTTCCACTGTCTAACTCAAAGATTTTCTGAGATGCAGCAAAATCTGCACAATCTCCTCTGATCTATGGAATACTTTTTTCATTCTCCATGGCTACCAAACCCTTTCTGTCCCCTCCCATCTTCCAGTAATCTGTCAGCATCTGTACTAACTGCAAGCCCCCACCTCATTTCTGTGCTTCTCTGATTGCTTTTCCTCAGATCGTGCAGTTTTTGTGACCTTCTCTCCTTGAGCAGTTGCTGAAGGAAAGAGCAACCACCCCTCCCCAGGAGGCTTCTGCCCTACCTGGTTCTGCTTCTTAGAGGAACACTATATGAAAGCTGAGAATAAAGTGTATACATCTTTTGCCAAACATTTTGTTCTGGGATTTTTTTTTTTCCAATCTTCCTTCCTATTTTGAATCTTTCTGTCAGTGTGGATGCTTAGCAGCTTCTAACCTCTGCAGCACTACAGCTAGAGTCAGTTCCACCTGTTCAAGTCAGAAACTAACACAGAATGATGTTTTATGCCACAAAAGAATGAACATCCATCACTAGATGCCTGGTGTTTTGGGTTTTTTATTAGATGGGAATGAACTAAGAAACATAAAATGTGAGTTTTAGTACCAGCTCCAGACAGATAACTAAAGAACAGGGACGACATACAAATACTAGCTTTCTCAAGTTACAAATGATCTATAAATAAAATAGGAAAAATGGCATGCTGCACTGAAGCAAAAATTGGTGAACAATTTGCTGAGTGCTGTCTACCTGATAGGCAAAAAAGAGGCATTTAAAACTACACTAACAATATGGTTCATTAAAAAAGAAATCTCAGAATGTTTGAAATGCTATTATAACTGTGGACAAGTAAGAAATCCACTTACGAATATACCAAACACTTGCACAATTTATTTTTCTCTTTGAAGATGTTGGGAGCTAATGATGAGATTTAAAATTGAGATTCTAAAAAAACTGCCGACTTCTTTTCCATAAGATCCTGAGACAGCACTGGGGGGTGGGATTTTTACATTCCCAGTGAAGAACTAGGTTGCCTTACAAAAGGAGCACACACTATCAGGGCGCAGTGGAAGCCATCATCTCCTTTGGGTCAGGTGCCAGGAGCTGCAGGTAGACCCCACTGAGGGTCTGCCAGGACAAGCAGGACCCATCTCACTGCATCAGCCAGGAGCAGGGCAGACAGGGCCATCAGGGTCATGGGGCACCTCCCGAGGGACTGGGCTGCACAGAAGCTGGACCAGGATGTGGGCCTGGGGGCTGTGGGTAGATCCAGCTCTATGGAGCCCATGGCCTGGCAGGGAAGGGCTGTGGGGAGCTGCAGACCAGCCCTGCTGTGGTGTTGCTGGGGAAGGGGCTGATTGTCCCAGAGGCTGACGTGGAGTCTTGTGCTATGGGCAGCTAAGCAACTGGGCAGAGGCAGTCAGAGCTGGCAGCGTCATCAGGACCCAGACACATATGTGGCGTAACAGAGTCATGATCTCTGACTGTTCTGGCTGATCACAGAAACTGATAAAGGAAATAAACCAGAGGCTTAACATTTAGAAGTTCAAGATAGGCAAAAATTAAAAAAACACACTTAGTAAAAAGATTAATGGTAGAAGCTGCATTCAAGGACCTGAATGCTTATTATGACAGCTGTGAAAAACAAATATTTTGCGAGTGCAGTAAAGTTTGGTACACATGCTAATGCACCAGAAGTTGTAAAAAAAGATCCTGAAGGTTTCTAAAGGGAAGCAACATAAAACAGATTGCAGTTCTTTGAAAATTTATGTCAGGCCAGTAAATATTAGATACGAATGGTACCAAGCAAAATATAAAGTTTAAGAATGCAGATTACTGAGAAAACTGGACCCAAATAGAGAAGTCTGCAAAATCCTATATAAGAGAGTGAATTTTCATTTGCCTACATTAGTACAGAACTCATAAAGATGGTCTTTGTACAGGAAGAGGTAATTATTACGGATATTTTCTCTGCTAGACCCCTGGAGATTTCACGTGAGTTAGAAAACTAAATTAACTTCACCAAAGAAGTCAGAAGACAACAGTAGCTTCATCCTACCCCAACTGTAAAATTTGCCAGTTAATAAGAAACTGAAAAATGGAGATTTTCCATCAACTCCTAAACATTAAAATTGTCAAAAGACAGATAACAATACCAAAGGGTCATAAGACTCAACAGAGAAAAATCACTACCACTAAGACCTTTTCTGCTTAGCAAAGCAGTTAAGCACATGATTAAATATACACAAAAGGTTTGTTGCAAAAAAAAATCTGCATTTTGTCCATGATTGGGCACATACTCTGGGCACACTCTGAGCTGATGTCTTTTACCAAAAATTAATGAGGCTGTTGTCAAAGCTCCTATTAATTCAATGGGTTTTGAATCGGCAAAGATAGGAACTGTGGATGTCTATGTACTATCTGAGAAACTTAATGAAAAATGATCTTTTCTGGTTTTTTTTTTTCCCTTTTGCTCAATTTCTTACATCAAGAAGAAATAATATCATATAGCAGACTGACTAATGCAGAATGCAGTTTTTTCTATTAATATTCATAATCTTCCCATGGCAACTGTTGTATGGGTCACAGTGTCCTATGCTACTGAACTGTCTGCCAAATAGTTTAATATCCTAAGATTTTCTTTACTTGTAACTCAAAAATTATTTAAATATTGTTGAGTATATGTCTTATCCTAGTGAATCTAATTTTTTAAAAAGCTGACAAAAAAAATGCACTATATCTCAGTTTAAGTATAATCAGGGGCGTGATACCCTAAGAACGCTGAAACAAAGAACTATGTAGTGAAGATACGAGCTAGTTTCCAGAAGTCTCCTCACAAACATTTTAAGCCTTGCTGCTTAAAATTTTAAAATCTATTTTAATCCTGGCCCAGTGAAAGATATAAGAAAAAAAAAAATGCACATTTTTTTGGAAGATCTACAGCTTCAGCTATGTACAAAACAACAGATTGCTCTGTTTGCATGAGAGACTGAGGTACTAAAGCCAAGATCTTAAAAATACTCCAGCACTAAGAGTAAAATCAACTTTCCCTAATTCGTAGGTGCTTCATTAATCAGTCTGTATATAAGTTCTCGATGCATTTAATGAGGAGGAGGGTAGGGTATCCCTTGTGGTCATCAAAGCAAAATCTGACTGGAGATCTCCGTTGGAAATTCAGCAATATTTCTAGCAGCATGGCATCCCATTTGTAATCCTTGAATAGTTATTTCAGTCCTAATTTGAGAGATGGCAAAGAATGGAATGGACTACAGAGGATTCTTTCACGTTTTGAAGGCACCCAACACAATGCCAGCTAAAAAGATAAGTAGCATGACACTAAGATTTCAGAGAAAATCAAATCAGGAAGACCTGTTTTAAATGAGAGAAGGTCTTGCCTCACACAGTAAGGTGACTTATTTTGAGCTAAGAAAGAAGAGTTAACCCTACCTGAGATTACTTGGGCTGTCCATTTTATCCCTACAAGATGCATAGGTAGAAAAGAATAGGAATTTGGCTCTCAGGAAAATAGTATCAGAAAAATACAAGCAAGAGCTACAGTAAGATTCAAACTGATTTTAACCTTCTTAGTCAGGGCATGTGTGTGCTGGAAGGCTTTGCATGTGGAGGAAATTATTTGACAAGCATAAAAAATGAGAAAAGAATCCAGAGATCCCTGTGTTAAATACAAACTGACAGCATCCCTCAGACCGTACGTTTGAATTAACCTTTAGTCCCTTATAAAAATGCACCAGGTTTTGTATGTTGTGCTGAAGCAGAATGTTTACAGATCTTAGTTCATCCACAGTTAGAGTAAAAGGGTAGAGAATAACTTAGAGAACAACGATAATTCCAAAGTACGTATCTAGGATTTTGAACCACTTTGGCATTTGTAGCATGAGTTTTCATTGTAGTAAGCTAACAGTCAACTGGCTGTAAAGTGTACTAGCATGCAATAGAATTTGCTGTGTAGAAATCTGAGGTACGTACCAAGTAAATTATTCCACTGTTAACAATTATTCCATAGTTAATAGTCATAGAATCATAGAATAGTTTGGGTTGGAAAGGACATTAAGATCATTTAGTTCCAACCCCCCTGTCATGGGCAGGGACACCTCCCACTAAACTACGCCATCTAAGCCTCTGTCCAACACGGCCTTGAACACCACCAGCGGTGGAGCATTCACAACTTCCCTGGGCACTGTTTACTCCTGCATCCTCATTACTATCAATATTTTTTGTTATATTCTGAGGCCTTAAAATTCTGCACTTTGTTTCTGTACTAATTTCTGCTGAAAAAGGAAGAGATTTTCTGACAGCTGTAGCTATATACTTGAGGGAAAACAATGACAAGAAGCCTGAAAGTCTGGAAGATACTTGAAGATTCAGAGGGTGTGAAAACCCTTTACTCTCCTTCTGTATGTGCTTATGTATGTCATTCACTAAAGCTGTAGGAACTGCTTTGGCCGAAACACTCTTAGGTCAGCAAATCCCCACCAAATCTAAGGAAAGAGTCCAAGAGAATCTGGTCTGGATTCCATCCAAATATCCTCCAGATCTATTGCCCTAATGCAGTTTAATAAATCTTCCCTTATGTTATGGTGGTCTGCTTCATGTAGCACGTGGTTCTCTCTTTTGACAGTACAGTAAGACATGGATATGCCGAGTTAGACTGTGACATCTATCTCGTGATACATACTCTCAAGTAAGATTAACTCTTCCAATTTACCTTATTTGATGTCTATAAACATTAACTCTAAAGAAAGTTTTGATCCCATCTGCTGGCATGGATTTTGGATTAAACTGGAAGATAGATACACAGAACAGTAATGCCAAACAGCTGAAATCCTGGGGATACCTCACCCCAGAAGTTGCCTACTGAAATGCTTGTCAGGAAAGCTCACATCAGTAATGATAATTTACTTGAGTAAAAATCAATGGAATCAATGGGACTGTTTTAGAATTATTTGGGACAGAACAAAGTTTTGAAAAGCAAGATTTTTCACGGGAAGGAAACCCTCCATTGTAGTCACTTAATGATGGATCCCACTTCGACTGCAATCACTTAGCACTGGGTGGGGTAGGGGGGAAGACCACTAGGCATTTTCTTCCTCTCTTAATATCTGTGCTCATGAATGAACTTCAAATGTTTTTAAGAAAATGAATGTATGTTTTCATGACACTTAGACATTCCTTTTAATAAATTTTCAGAGTGGTTAAGTCAGAGTGGCTCAGAAACTGAAACAGAACTAAGTCATCAGCCAGTAGCAGTCAGTGGCCCAATGACTTCATTAGAATCGGGTGCTTATCACTACTTGAGATACAGAATTTTATTAATTTTCTGTTTCTTGGTTTGATGTAAGTTTAATGCAGGAACACTGTCCAAGCTGCATTAACAGTTATTGTCCTTGTTGTGGTGGGTTACCTTCAGCCACCAGCCTGCATCCCACCCCACTGCTCACTCACTTCCCCTGATATAGGATGACAAAGCTCATGAGCCAAAATAAATACAGGGAAGTTGCTTATCAGCTACCCCCACAGTAAAAACAGAGTCAGCTTGGGGGAAAGTAATTTAATTTATTGTCAGTCAAAACAGATTTGGGTAGTGAGAGACAAAGGTAAATTTTAAAACACCATCTTCTCCCTTCTTTTCTGACATTATTTACACTACTATTTCTCTCTAATTTTCCTCCTTCCTCCCATGCTCATGAGGTATTTTCTATCCTTCCTTAGGTACATTATCATGGAGGCACCATCATCTTGTTTGAGGGACTTAGCTTTGTCCCACTGTGGGCTCACTGGACCCAGCCTGAAGCCAGTTGTGCCCAGCATGGGCAGCCCCAGCCTTCAAGAGGCCACGCCTGCAGTCCCCTGCTAGCAAAACATTGCCAGCTGCACTCAACACAATTATGCACTATGTTTTTCATTCCTTTTTATGTTAGTTCCATCATTCACAGTTAGCTTACCATGTCTTTACTTAAATGACTACTGTTTTTCTAAGAGAAAAGTTAGCCATTTGCATCCATTTCAACTTTAAAGAGTACACAGCTTTCTAAGATGTGCTACAAAGATGGTCAGGGACCTAAAATATATGGCCTTTAAAGAGATGTGAAGAGATACCATCTTATTTAGTCTTGTGAAGAGAAAATTAAGTGATGATTTAATATCTGCCTGCAACTACTTGAAAAGCAGTGCAAAACATGAGAGACTCAACCTCTTCCCAGCACTCTCAGGTAATAGGGACATAAACTTGTGGCTTGGAAATTATTGGTTGGACTTAAGGAAGCAAATTTTCACCATTAGCATAGTGCAGCATTGAAGCATGTTGCCTGGAAAGACTGTGAAACTGCTGAGTTCATTACTTTGCTAGACAAAGTCAAAGCTTACCTGATCTAATATTGTTAAACTGCCTCATAAGTGAGGCTGGACATACAGAGGTCCCTTTTGACAAACATTTCTATAATTGTGTGATTCTCATTTTTCACCCCTTTGTTGATTCAAATAACTATCATCAGATCTTGCAGAGCCATTAATGCAGTCAAACACTGAGTGAAAAAAAAACAATGATTTTGCTTAGTCCATTCTCTTCAACTAGACCTCTGCTGGCTTTCTTCTATGGAGCTTTTATGAGTTCTATTTTTGAAAGTTATTAATTTGGAAAGACTACAGAACTACCTACTCATGGGTTAAAACAGTTCTGTAACTGTTATTCTGTACCTCTTACTTTTAAAAGTGTTTTTATACTATGAGGATTTTCCTGAGATGGTAAAACATCAGACTGCTAACTGCAGCTATCCGCATGCCAAATATCCCATCTCCAGCAAGTACTCATCCCTGGACAGAGCTTCTGTATCTGTCTTCATAAACTTCACTGCTGAACTGTAAGCAATGTTTCTCATCTGGTTTACTGTAATCTGTACTACCTAACATTTAAGAATTTTTTCAGAAGGTATGATTTTTTTCAGAGTACCACAATCAAATAAGTGCATAGTCAATACTTTCCAGCATCTAACCCTGATTTGGAAAGAATTTTTTTATTTTCTTTTTTTTACTTATATTTCAAAAGGTGTCTAATATCTCTTAGCAGACAGAGATATATAAACAGGTATATTCTGCTAAATTATTTAAAAAAAATAAACCCCACAAAAAGTGCTGTGAAAAACAACATTAAAATAGATTACTTCCCTCCAGTATTTATTGTGAGTTTTGTCTGCATTATTCACTGGTAAGTCTTAGGTGTATTATCCTCTGCAGTACTTCAGAAACTACTTTGTAGAACACAGATGTGACAAGTCTTCTATTCTGTCACATTTGAATATACTCTAAACACCTTTGAAGTTGCCATGACCTCTTTGAGGTCTACAGATTAAAAGTACCATATGATACTAGGTAGATATCATCATCTATTTCTTTATACACTTAGAGAAAACTGCCATTTATTTTCACCTATTTGTCACATCAAACAACTTTTAAATTCCAGACTTTCTAAATGTTCAGAAATGTTTTCCATCTGAACCATGGAAAATCACCTTTTTCTTGGCCACCTTTACCTGGATAATTTCCAGTGCCATGTGCTGAAATGGACAGTTTGAACATCTAATTATATCTTGGCATTGTTTTTGTACGACCTCTTTGTATGCATAAATTTTTACAGAGAGAAATTGTGGTAAACTGATTCAATTTTTAATAGTTTCTTTTCAGCTACCTGCCTGTGATATTCTTCCAACCATATTCACTGTCTGAAAACCATATCACTTAATAGTACAGTCTGTTCAGAATATGATCTGATAGAGAAAAGGGTTTTGCCTACATGTCAAACAACAATCTGCAAATAGACACATTTATGCAATACCGGCTGCATATTATTATCTTTGACTCAGTATGGCACTAATTTCTAATTAAATTTACACTTCTTTTGATTGAATTGGGCTAGCATCCTGCTGTTTGGGCGAATGAGCAGAGCAAGCTTGTGATGAGTGTGCCCAACAATTCTTGTAGATGTTCTCTAAATGCAATTTTTTTAATGGCCATGGAAAAACAAGGAGCTGACTTCCCAATTTGCAAGACAAAACATATGGGAACAGGAAAATGGCTGTCATCTGGTATCTTTTAGCTATTAGTTAGCAGCACCAACTAATAACTAAGTGCTTAGTAGATGATTAATCAGAATGTAATTTGCCAGCAACATTTTCTGCTACATGAGTTTTTAGCAGGTCATTTGCAGTTCTTTCACCCCAGTGAAAGAAATAATCTCTAAATTCCTAGTGCTCTGCAGGGTGCATGTAGCCATACAACTGCCTGTTGAGAAAGTTCCCTCACCCATACAAAACTTCAGGCATGGTTTGGGGCTTACCTGGAAGAGCCCTAGCTGGCCCTAGGACAAAACCATGCCAGGGACTGCATGTTGCAAACCTGGGTACATGCGCTCTCAGGCTTATTCCCTAACTCTCCTCAGCTTAGTATTACAGATGCAGCCACAGGGACTAATTATGTTAGGTACTGTGCTGTATTAATATACCTATAACACTTCCCTCTGAAGTTCCTGCAAATTAAGAAAAACTTCTTAATTCTTATAATTCTGATGGATTTCTGAATATATTAATTGCGTTTAGAAACTATATTTTTCAGAGCATAGTACTACTATTGCTACTGTTAGGTAGTGTGGGGACAGGTTTTGATAATAAATAAGCCCAAAGTTTTTTATTTCTTTTATTGTTATCTCAGTTTCTATTCTGATACCTTTGTATCTTAGCACATGGAGAAAAGAAACACTAAGTGCAGAAAAATGGCCATTTATTCAGATAGAATCTATTTCACAGAAACATCCACTGCTTCATTTCTGGATTGTGGATATCCCAAAATAAAAGCTATACAGTTATAGCAAGAGAGTGTCTGTGAGACTGCAAAAGAATGCTCATGGACTGTCTGCACTGTCAGGAAATAGTGTCTGAAGGCTGATAGAAGATTTCAGCTACTCTCCATATGAACTATGTTTAAATAAGTGTTTAAATTTCTCCATCTTAGCTGCAATGCATATACACACAGGCCTTTGAAGTTAAGAAAAAAGGGGTTTTTTGATGCTTTTGATTGATTGCCACAGCCATTTGCCCCATCGAGATGTCTCTGTAAGGAATATGTTGTTACTTAACCTTGCAACAGAAGACCTCTGACAGCCTAGAAAATGCAATTTAGAGACAAATATCTTTGTTTAATTTAAGTCTCTTTGTGTCTGAGTACCAACATGAGATTTTTCAACTGATACAAGCAGAAACTAAATAACAATGCATTTTCCTCTGAAGCTTATAGGGTAAGGTGAATTTTGATTGATTGACAAAGCAGAAGAGAAGCACATTATACCAGGAATAACCTTTATGGTTTCAGTAAGTTGCTCTATCTCTAAATTTCATAATAGCTAATCCTGTTTCAGAAAGAGAGATCTTTAATTATTTGTATATTATCTCTCTGATCTTATTGCAGAATTTTACCTTACCTCTGCTGATGAAAATGTAGAGTATACACATGAAAAAGGAGCAATATATTTTTATACTAAATGAACATAACCGATTTTGACTAACAAAGCGGGTTGGATGAGTGCTGCCTTGTGAGTTTATCATTTAAATAAAAATGTGCTCATCTTTTAATTTCATTAAAATTAAGCCAGTATTAAGAAGTTAGATCTTAAATTATTGACATTTTCTCTCCTCTAAATTTAGAAAAGTATTCTTACCTTAGCTGATAAAGTGAAGAATGAATTCTCATCACTTCACAATGCATAGGCACCAGAAAATGTGCAGCCCTGAATTACAATGACATACATTCTCCTCTGAATCATTGTATGGTATACCATCAAATGTCATGCAGTAACTCTTTTTTGCTTCAGGGGATCATTGCTCACCCGTATAATTAAAGGGACCAGTAAAGCTGGTGTTTCTGGAATGGAATGGAGAAAGCTAAACTTATTCATGATAATTGGCTGGTTTAGTGAAAGCTGGGTTTCATTATAAACAGATAGTCCATAGTTCATTTCTGAAAGAAATATGAAAATTTTGCTTGGCTGCTGGAATATATATGTACTTTCTACAGCTAAGCATTGGGGCAGGAAAGAGTAAAACTTCCTTATGTATTACTGTATTTTTTGCAATATCCTTTCGCAAACTCAGAACAGCAGATCCACTGCAATGGGCATTTCAGGCCATCTATAGAACAGGCTAATGTCTTGCTCCATGAAGATCACACCAGCCTTTGATTCTCATAAATTCTGGCAGACTTCCCTGATACACTGTAGAAATTCTGTAGAAATGTAGGTTTAGCAAGTATATCTTGACTGTGAATTCAAATACAGATAAACAGGTATAAGTTCATAACATTTTCTGGTAATCTGGAGCAATTACTGAAAATGGCAATTGACACAGCACCATAAGAGAAAGAGCTGAAGAGTGTATACTTCATACAAGTACACTTTGCAGGCCTTGTGTACTATCAATCAGAATTCCAGCAAGCATGTTACAATCACCACTGAACTACTGAGGACTTAAAAGAGAAGCAATGCAACAAATGAGGTTGCTGCCTGTTTGAACTCACCTGTAGAAAAATATTGCAGATAAAACTAATGGGATGATCCCAGTCTGCACCCAGACTACGTGTTTTGGCTGACTGTCAATCTAGAGTCTGGATTGCTGACAAAAATGTTAGCCATTTCAAGTCTTGCAAATGCCAACAAAAAGCCCAGTTTTCATGTTGCACCTTTTCTTCTATTTCTCTTTATCTGTTTTGTTAGAGCAAGATAACTGTGGAACTGAAGTATGAGTTAAACATCCTCCATTAAGAGCTGTATGACAAATCAGAGAACTCTAATGGAGATGTCTTACACAAAAGCTTTTTCTTTTCCAATAAATGGAGAATTGAAAGTAGCTTTTTACACTGGGATTTATCATCCAAACTTCAATTTATTGAGAGTAATACACTAATACTGCTAGATTTAAAAGCAAGAAAGCAATTCAATTTCACTTGCTGGGAACAGCAGGCAATATTACTCTTACCTGTTGGAGAGAGCTCAAGGTATTCACAGCCTTCGGGTTTTCCTGGTTTTAGGACAGTTTCCCCAGATTTTAAGCATACTCTTGCTTGTGGAACTCTCCAGCTATACCAGAGGTAGATTTAATTTTTCTTGCCTGCCCTTCTTCTAAGTTAGGTCAAGTTTCTGCTTTTTTTTCGAATTTGCTGGATTCAGTTTGTTTCTGGGGATTTATGGACAAACTGAAGTAAAAAGGAACTTCCTTTTAGTACAGCAACAGAATTCAAAGTCTTGTTCATATTTTCCTTCTGGACTAAAGAGACTTGAGGGACAAAAAAGGTATTTCTTACCAGTCTCATATCTTTATTATGTCTCCTACATTATTGATCTGATTTCTAAACTATTGCTGCAGTCTACCCTCTTATATTTGTATCATCTGCTTTGCCTGGAATCTTACAATAGCACAGATATCTTTAACAATATTTAGGCTATTCTCTATTGGAGAAGCTTTGAAGAATCGAGAGCTATGATTACAGTACATAACAGTACACAGAATTGCACCATACACTTCTACATATTTTTATATATATGATATATCTATAGCTACAATTTGTATAAACAATTAGATTATAAGATCACTTTTATGGGAGGCTCCAAGCTTTACTAGAAGTACCTTTCATCTAAAAATGAAGAGATCTTGAGATGGTTGACTAATTTTTTTACACTGACTGATTTATTTTCAAAATGCTTTATCCAGGTTTGTACGGTTTCATCTGTAAATTGCGGTCAGATCAGGTAAATGGTGAATAAGGAATAACATAAAAACTTTATAGGCATGGAAATTCAGGGCTAAAATCAGAAGTATATTATCAAGATTGTTCACCTAGGACAGTGATAGTGACCGTGGGAGGCTGAAGGTGGTTAGAAGCTAAGGAGGAAAATGTAATGAGATTTCACATATTGCAATAGAAACTGAATAAGAATCACTTTTTGTGTGTGAAACCAAGGCAGTTTTTTCAGACAAGATGAATGACAGCTTTGCAGACCTGGTTTAAAATTTATTTTCAAAGATCCTAATGAATTGATTTCAATTATTTTTTTCAGGAGTAAGAAAAGAAACACAGCCACAGTAGCAGTGCTTAACTGGAAAAAGAAGAATTATGTCAAAAATGAGAAAAACCTCTAGAGAGAAATGAAAAGGAAAAGGAAGCCAAAATAGCCAAATTTAGTCTGACAACACATTAGAAATTCAAAATAAATGTTGACAGTTTACCAGAATGCTTTTAGAAACACCACAAAGAAGGAAGCCAACATGGCTAAACATCACAATAATGGAGGCAATTCAAAATAAGAAGGCACATTATGAAAATTTTGAATTGTATTAAAAGAAAAAGAAGAGGAAAAAATAAAAAACAAGCCACCAAAAGAAAAGGATTAGGTACAGCATATCAAAAGGCATAGATTGTGATAAATCCTTGTTCAAATATAAATTTGGTGAGGGGATCCTTTCCAGGGATGCCTTTTAAGAGATGGTCAAGGTACGAAAACGTAGCTCAGAGAAGACAAGGCCACAGCAGGCACATGAAAATATTCTTCCCGTCCAAGTTTATCAACAGGAAAGGTAAAGTTTAGAGAGGCATTTGTATAAGGACTCTTTTACGCAAACAAAAAAAGTATTAAAGGATTTATCTAAAACTTGACTGACAGCAAAACACAATGAGCAGTTTTTAGCATGTTTGGTTTGTGTTCTTTGTCTCCACATTTGTGGGCAAACTCATTCTAGCAACATTAACTGAACGGAAATTTCCAGGGTAAGGAAATACAAGATTAATTTCTTATTTTGAAAGCCTTCATTTTTAAGAATTTACTATCTGAATGATGACTATCTTTCTGGAGATGCTTTCCCAGCTATTTCCAATTAAATGGTAAGGTGAACATTGTCTTTATAGCTGTTTGAGGAGAAAGCAAGGTTGTCCATACTATCAATTAAAAAACCATGCCACTTACAAACGTTAAACATGCTTATATCCCTATTTATGAGAGCTACATTGAATCATAGTTAAGACAATATTTCTTTGAAACAAAGGACTGTCCAAAAATAAGCTAAAGAAAGTTCAGCGAACTGTTGTTTTACAAGGTTTGGGAATCATTTACACCTGCTTGTGTTGAGGCTCATCATAAGTAGTGATGAATATTTAGAAACCTGACACTAAATGCAGTTGATCCCAGCCATGCTTCCTGAGGGTTAAATTGATCTCACCAGCTAATGTCTTCTAAACGTTAAGCATCACATCTAAAGTACCAGTTTAGACTCTAAACCCAGAGATATATTCTTTCAAGGCATGATTAATCTTACTAGTCTTAATATGAATGAATGGGGAAGCACACATCTTGCTTCTCTCCAGAGCCAGGAGTTAACGCCAGTATCTATGCTTCTAACTTCCAGTTTTCAAAACTTAAGTTGGATAAATCTAGTCTTGACTGGTTCATGAACACCTTAAAAAAGGATTTTTTTCCTTAATACATGAGGGACCACTATATGCATCAATGAATCAAAAGCAACTTATTTTTAGAGGTGTATATCGTGTCAACACACAGAATTTTCACAAAAGGTTAACACTAGCTAAATAGCATCTCTTGATTTTGAGATAAAGTGCATTTAAAGCAAATGGAAAAAAATAGAGCCAACAGTTTACTGGATAGATTAGATTAGACTTCATATATAAGTGCTTGAAATATTTTCACACTAGTTTTCAAGCGAAGGAAAGGTTCAAGAAAAAAGTGTCATGAAGTATAATCCTGTTTGTCTAGGCATATAATGTGCATGTATGTATAAACAGATACATTTATGATAGCTTTGCAACCACGTAATGATAAGGAGTAAAGAGCTGACTGCATTCTCTGGATATTATTCAGAAGTTGTCCCCTGGACTATTAAATGCTAAATGTTTTGCTTCTCTGTATGAGAAGGCACACACCTAAAAAAAGCTGTACTTATATTTCAGATCAATTTTGAAAATTGATATATGTTATTACACTGTAAGTTTTCAGTTCCATTTTCAAAAATAGGCAATTAGAATTATCCTTGCCATGGAGCAGAAAGAAGCTGTCCCTTAATGAAAGTAACACGTATACCCATTCCTCTTTCTTGCAGTAAGATTGTCTTCATACAAAACTGATTTTCTTAGCTCTATAAAAGTGGACAAAACTTTCTCCTGAGCTAAGGTTAGCAATGTAGAAATCATTCAACTGGACAGTTTGAACCAACTTAAATGTGGAAGAACAGAAACACTTCTGTTCATCTCTGCCGATATACCTCTGTCAGAGCCAACACCGGTAAATTTGCTGTGCAAAAAGCTCATCAGAAAGATGAGTTAACCTCTTTTTTTATTATTATGTCACAAAACTGTAGTAAGAAGTGTGACAGAAGAGATGAAAAGGAATAAGTGAACAGATATAAGTCATGTGTTACACTGAAATTAATGTCACTGTGCATGAATTCAGAGGTAATGTGATAAAGAACCATGCAAAGACATGATTCAATTGCAAGAATACAACTCTCACAAGCTCCTGGAAATAACACTGCCACATTTGCACCTTTTAACCAGTAAGTTCTAGTTTCACACCGAAGTCTCAAGTAGAACTTTATACCATAAATTATTTTTTAAAGTCTAAAACTAAAATACACTAGGATTAGAGAAGTGATTTACTACATTTGTACTTAAACTAATTCCACAATACAGTGAAAAAGACTATGCAACTTCATTTTGTTGGTCATTTGCTGGAAGCTGTGATAATTAGCCGGTAAGAACCAGTAAATCAAAATCGTTCTCTTAAGTTACTGTGCATTTAAGAGAAGTGGCTTGAACAACAGTCCATTTTATGAAATTGCTCCCTGCCAAGCTGGGATTTACACCAGCCACAAAGCAAGTGAAGTCCAGCCAAGACTTGCCATTATTTGTAAGCAAGATGCCTTTGAAGGAATGAGAGGTTTCACATTAGCTATCACATTTCAAATGCCTTGTCTAAAGCAGACAGACTTCTTGGAACTGCATAACAAGGGGATACTGACCAGCTTTTCCCCCAGAATTTCCAGGGCTTCATACAGTATTGAAAGATTTGGCACCAAAGGAAAATTTCTCATTTTACCTAAATCAGTATTAACAGCTTAAACCTCGGGAACTCTTTCTAAAAATAGAGAACAAACAAGGACTGGTATAATTTGTCATTTCAGTAGAGACATTTCAGTAACAGAAAATAAAGGGCATAGTGGGCTGTTTAGTTTTGTATTTTCAGGAATATGTAAAACATAAGTCTGTCAGGAATGGTTTAAAAAGATTTGGTTCCACTGTGGCATGTGGGAAGAAATTGTTTCTTTCCTTTAGAACCTGTTTCCTATGTGAAATTCATCCCAGAAATAGTTTGCCTTCATTTTAAGCAGTTATTTAATCAAAAATGTGATTCTTCAGCATCATATAATTGTTGAAACTTGTTTCATTGATGGTGAGATGTGAAATCGATCTCTGCTGAAAGATGGTTTTATGACTCTATTTACTATACCATACGTATATATATAAAGCAAGGGAATTGTGAAAGCTGGTGGTCAAGAACACTTTGTTCACCTCCTTGCTGCTACTATGTATTCCTTTTCAATTTTGTTTACCTTTCCAATTTTTCATTTTTTTTTAATTTTCAGTTTGGCTTAACAAAAGGTGCAACACAGCAATATTGATAGCAGATGATTCAGGAGCCTTTTAAAAGTAGTATATTTTTCAGGGAAATGTTCCAAATTTAGACTCAGGTATTATCAAATAAGTTTATGTAATACTTTCATTGCTTTTGAAATTAAATTTCCCCATATAAATAAAATCTAGCAGATAAATATGCTGTTCAATGAAACAGATGGCATGTAGCCTCTTTGAGGCATAGATTTACACATTTCTCCTGAACAGATGAGATATTGATCCAAACACTTTGTTATTGTTATTTCTGCTAATGAATGGCAAAGATGGTGGATTTCACCAGGCAAAAATATTGCTGCAGATGCACAACAACAAGGAAAAGAAATAAGTTGAAGATGGGGATTTTGATTTATGAAAGTAAGAGTACAACAGACAGATGAAATAGAAGATAACAAAAGGGAAGAAATAATAGCTTAATGGGGAGCAGCTGGAGTGGGCCACAGAACACAAACAGAAAATAATCCTTGCTTGTATACTGGGAGGTAGAGAATCAGCTTCAGTCAACAGAACTGCCTTCCTTACTACACAGTACTGCGCATGTACACTTAAAATTAAATACCATGGAAAATGTTCAAGGCAGACTGAAAAAGCCTGCCCCAAATCAACGAGGTTTTCTTGTTTACTCTAGCCCAGTAGCACTAAAAGGGCCTATCAAAGCAGAGGACAACAAAAGATAACTAGATTTGTAGAAAAAAGCATGAAAAGGAAGACTATTAAACAGCTAGGGAGCATGTATCTTAGTGCTTTTCCTGTCTTCTATGCTGTCCTTAACAAACTTCCTCAATTCTTTTTTAATAATTTTTTTTTTTTTTGCTTGCTTGCCTTTTTTTTTTTTCCTGCAGCATGGTTGATTTTTCAGTTTGAAGAGCTATTGGTATAAAGCATGCCTCATTAGCCTGTGGGAGGTAGCTAGTCTTCATTAATTCAGTTCACACTTCATTTGCTTTCCATACAGTTATAATTAGCTTCAGAATAACATTGGTAACTTCAGCAAATTTATAGCTTCAGTTTTATTCTGTATTTGGGGTTTTCCTCTTGTTTCAATGTGTTGTGTGAGTTTTAAAAATCAAGAACAGCAGTGGTTGCTTTCGGGAATAATTTAAATTTAAAATTTTGAGAGTAACAGTCTCTCTACAGCCCTCTGTCAACTCAGCTACATAAACAGTTAAAACACCACACCTCACGTAATCTCAGAGGATGTTTTCTTACAAATAGGCAGAAATCCCTACCTTATTCTGGCATGTATTCTCCAGAAAGAAATCTTTTCCCACGAATGCCAATGTCTCACCACAGTGTATATGGCAGCAGAGGAATCTCCCCATCCTGTTCAGAGCTGAGGAAGAAAATCATGTCTGTCTTTGATTGATATCCTATAGCCAAAGAAGATTTGGTTATTCATAAAGTCAAAAGAGGGTTCAATTTATTCATTGGGGACATACTGCTCTACTAAGGATACATGCACGCCACCACACAGTTCAAGCTGGATTATATAGGCTAGCAAGGCAGCCCTCCTATTTTAAGAAAGGCAAAGTGGACGCAGCTGAAGACATAGCATCTGCTGACACCTCTGTAAAGCTGATAAGAAGTGCATGAGTGTACATCAGCACACCACTCACTGAGCTGACATTTCTTTCTTCTCAAGGCAAAATTATAACACTTTATTCAACTTTAATGGACAATATTGAATAAGAGGAGGGAAAATAAACCCTTCAGGAAAGTCCCAGGCTGTTTATAGAATTCTATACGTTATCATTTTCTTGGCACACATGCCAAAGTACCACCAACATTTGAAAGGCCATCAGGAGCTGGGTCCAAATTCCTTGATGGAATTTCTCTGCATCCTGTTGGATTATGAAAAAGAACAGGAAAAAATGAGTAGTAAAGATTTACCCTTTTATCTTCATTTTAGAGGTTCCAAGTGCTGGGAAGCTCTCCGTGGGTGGGATCTGCCCAGCATGCCATGGGAAAATCCATCTGGGGTCCATCTGATGCTACATGAAATCAAGGTTCCCAGCACCTGAAAGAATGTAAGATTTATTCACTATCTATATCTTTCTTTTGCACTGCCTTCCTGAAGCAGCTATTTTAATATGTCATTTATCATTGCGCCTTCCTTACTGACATGCAGAAAAAGCCCTGGACCATCTCCCACCACATCCACTTCAACCCCTTGTGCAAAATATGTATCTGGACAACAGTTACTATAGAACAGCTGTGACACTTTAAATTTGTACCCTACCTTAATGATTTCCCCATGTAGCAAGTATCTGCTCACTGTCACACTTGGCACACAGTCAGAGGCTGCTACTTATAGCAGAGCAGAAATGCCTGAAACCAATTTGAGAAATTTTAATTCCTGGGCCAGCAGAAACCAGAACAGTTCTTTCCCAGTTTTCAGGGTGGTGATCTTGCTTTTGTCATTCCAATTATCCACCACATAAATGGAGAGGTCTTAGATGAAGTATCTAAGGTTGCCCATGCTTCAGTATAGTGCAGATCCTTTCTTCTGTAAACAATGAAATAAATCATGACAGACCTGGCAGGATATGGGGACTAATTGCTGAAAGAATCCATGTTTAAAACTGGGGAAAGTAAGCCTTGCAAAGTGTTTTTTTAGACATTTGAATATATTTCTCCCTGCCTCATGCATGAATACTGTCTCTGCCTCTCATGCTTTCTAGTTAGAACAGTGAGATCGACGAAGCCATCAGCGAATGCTTTTAGATTAATTTTCTCCACCTCTCTTTTCCTAATCATTTGCCATTTAAGAATTCAGTCAAAAGACTTTAAAAATTTGCTGTAATAAGACAAAGACTGCTGAAGCACAGGTTCAGCAGAAAATGACTGTCTCTGAGTTTTTGAGAGATGCCAAGAATTGTCTTAAAAAAAATTACAATGGTGTGAAAGTTCCAACATTTGGAAAAGGATTTGTGTTGCTA
Source organism: Psilopsiagon aymara (assembly GCA_024733675.1). NCBI lineage: Eukaryota > Metazoa > Chordata > Aves > Psittaciformes > Psittacidae > Psilopsiagon > Psilopsiagon aymara. Next base: position 22,734 of record JANRGW010044292.1, read on the forward strand.
GCTGCCATGAATAGTCTCTAATTATACTGAGCGTCTTTACATCAAGAAACAGGGTTTATCAGCACCGGACGCTAGGCTGCAATCAAATGTGCACAGTGAATTCTAGGTCCACGAAGTTAAAGACACTTTGAAAAGTTGTAATGAAGCATATGATTGGAAACATTTATCGGTGATTCTGTCCCAGTATGAGCCAAGCAATTGTTGAAATCACTGGAAGCTGGTCTGTTGGATATTCAGACTCTAGGACTGAAGAGCTGATTGAGCTTGCATGTAATTTTTTTAACAACTTACTCTTTCTGACTTCAAACCAATGGGGTTGCATGCTGCATGATCGCAAGAAGCTTTGCCTAAATGCATTCAAGTTTTGCTATTTTATCTTGACATAATCCATCTTTTGAACACTTCAGTCTTGATTTTCCATTCTAAGCAGAAGATAGCAACATGACTGGAGGGCTTAAAGCCATTTTTACTATTTTATTTTTCATAATCCAGCATGAAGCAGAGAAATTTCAGCAAGAAATTTAGACCCAGGTCCCCATGGCCTCTCCAGTCTTTTGTAGTTGGGCTTTGTCAGCATAAAGACTCCCACCCCATCCTCACATGTATTTCACAAAAGTGTTGTCAGGAGTCCAAAGACATTACACTGCCTTTTGCCACTTGAACGTATGATTCCTTGATGGACGTATCCACTTCATGTCCCTGTTTTGGTGTTATAAAGATCTGTTACATCATGAAGAATTGCAATGTTATTACAATTCATCGGTCAATTGAAAACAACAATCTAAACACGGTTCACGACGAATTGTCTTTTATGATTAAAAAATGGTCTCTTGCCATTAATAAAGAAGCCTTCATGTAAGAAGAGGATGAATGCAATATCTGGGATATCATCAACTTGGTGTATATCTATCTCAATTGAGAAAAACGCAGCAATTTGGCTTGAATACTAACAAGGAGTGGATATATGGGAATGGAAGTTACTCAGTACTGTTCACCATTTAATTGAAAAAGGGGTAAAGTGGCCATCAAGGATTATTATATAGAAGATTAATCAATTTATGTATTTTTAGGACATGAAAGAAGAAGGGTTACCCAAGCTGGTAGAAATCTTTCACTTCTGCTAAGCCAACAAATATACAGGCCTCCTTGGATGCAACTTTCCAGCTGTGATGAGTTCTTTGACATAAGGGAATTGAAGCAGAGAACAGTCTACACAGAGCGTGAAACAGGCTCTCAGGGAGCCATTCATTGACCAGAAAACCCTTCCTTCCTTTGATCCTGTCCAGATGCAGCTGAACCCATCTTCTGGCTATGCAGAGCTAAGAGGTCCTACAGAGGGGCTCTTAGCAGGTGTCTGTAGGTCCCAGTTCAGCACCAAAGCTGCCTATCACTTTCCCTAAAAGCCTTGCAAGGACTCCCTCTACTAGAAGGGCAGGCAGAAGATAACCTTTCTAAAAGCACCATGAAAAGACAAACGATAAATCGACATTCTTCTAGTCTGAAATTAAAACCTCTGTCAGTTGTACTGGTAGAACTATATGTTTTAAATTAGACTCAAATTGTTTTCAGCAAAAAGACATTTGAAAGCATCACAAGCAGATTGAAGGTTTAAAAAAAAAATAGAAATAGTTGCCAACATCAGTAATCCCTGGAGTGTTTCAGAGAACAAAAAAGTCTCTCCCATTGAATTTTGTGTTCAGAAAGACATTGCAGCCTGGGATGGCTGTGTGAAATGTACATGTTTTTAAATGAGCATTAGGACCTGAGTAGGTAAAAATAGAAACAGGAAAAAAAGCTTGATATTCAACGAATATGGAAGTCTAGCAGTGCAACTGAACACAGACTGAATTGCAGAGATGCAGATTTTTGCCCTGCCAGGATTCAGCTCTACGAGTGCTTAATCAGTCACCCTAAGAAAGGGATGAGGATGTAAGCTGGCTTGCTTATACATTGGAGTATATGTTGTTGGCATTATCCTGTAACAGAACAGATTTTATAGACTAATTTTGTAGCAAATGCAATTTCTCTCATTTTAACCTTAACCCCCCCTGCACAATAATTAACGTCACAACAGTTTCATTTGGCAAAATAATACAGTAAGTAGAATAAAATATTCACTAAAAATTGGCTATGAAAACTTCAGTTAAATTATGTTCAGCTAGTGTAATACCTGACAGCTACAAGAATACAAAGGGCATGGTTCTTTGCAAGAACAAAATATTTCAATCCAATAGTGTCAGAGTGATTTTGTAAAGAACAACTAGTAAAACTGTAAAGGATCCACTACAAAGAGAAAGAATTGCTGGGGATGCAGAGCTTACTTTGTACAAAATTTTGACCCATAATACAGAATACTTGTGAGAATTAAATTATTGACAATTTCTCCAAATCCAAGTGGTATATTTCTCTAAAGATTTATAAGTTACAGCCAGGAGGCACAAACACAGATAGTTCATACTGGCAACTCTGCTAGAAATCAGCAACTGGATATCAAAGGAGAGTCATAATTCCTAGATTTGACCAGAATGTACTACAGCCTTTTCTAACAATATAACAATACCCCCCTAAAAAAAAAAAACAAAGTTATTTCTTTATCAGTGTGTGGCCTGACCTTTTTGGCCATGTTCTCCTTCTTCATACCCAGAATCAACTACCAGGCTTATTGCTTTGAAAGCAAAAGACCTAATGGATTGTTAATGAAAAGAGAACAGGATAAAGGCCCATTGCACAACAAAGGCAGACAACCTTTCAGCAGCAGGAGGTAATTCTACTAAATGCAAAGATAACATTTATTCAGTCTTATCTAAAGATGGCTTTCATTTTATTTCAAACTCCCAAAACAAAATAATTCACCTTTTAAACAAGAGAGTTGATCGAGAGATTCCCAACTTCAAAGCATGACGGTCTAGCAAAGACCTGACAATTGAAACTGACAAATACATAAGGATTTTTGGTACATTTCAGAAGTTTATGTGATACTCTATATAGAGAAAAAATCACAGTTGTCACCTGGGTGAGGGTTTTGGGATTCAGTGTTTCCTGTGACACTCTCCAGAAAATTACTTATCTCAGTGTTTGGATACACCTTCAGGTTCCTTTCTGAGGTTACTTTCTAGTAGCAGCAATTTTAATCTTCTCTATTAAGTGACATAGTCTATAAATGACTAACTTTATGAAATCCATTATGATCTCAGGTTGAAATGCATCATCACTGCCACAATCATTTGTGCGCATGCTCTCTCTATATATATGGATTTACGTAATTATTTTGCCTGAGAAGAGAACAGTCGGCCTTCAGCTGTTTATGTCTCTTGAAAATGTATTCCCATGCATCATAAGCATGTCAAGTAGTTTTGTTTTCATATTCTTTCTCAGTTTGATTTTATTGAAACCAAGGGAATAAAACATGCAATACTAAGCTCCTTTCTCCTTCTTAAACAGAAGGGCTTGGTTTTTTCCACTGCTATATGTACTAAGCACAGTACCTAAGCCCTTTCAATTCTGAATGCTACCAAACTCTGAGCAAAAGAAGGGTTTTTGCTTACAAAATGTCACCCAAAGAATAGCTCAGTATACAAGTAACTAGCTGCATCATTGCCTCATGTCTATAGGCATCTCAGCATATGCTGTACAACAATTCACTAAAAGGATCTAAGTATTATCTTTTTCAGAATTAGGTCTTTCAAGGAAAAGGGGATATTTGAGCACATACTGAGGTTGTGAGGTGAGCAGTGTCAACACTGAGCTCATACTGGGAACATGTTCCTGCTTACTTCATAGTCAAGAATGCATCATTAGAATTGATACATTGGTTATCAATATCTGCAGGCTACCTAAGAATTGTGCTCTGAGCTCCCTGTCATCCTAGTGCACCAGGAATGATGTCTCCTCAAGGGGACTGGGACACAGTATAAAAAGCAACTGCCAAAGATGTGATCAATCATTTTTCTAATCCTCAAAGGCATTCTTACACTAAGCCTCTTTTCTGCAGTTCATAAAGAACTTGGACTTCTGAGGAAACAGAAGGTCTGAATTTGCTACATGGTATTATCTTATCAAAAAGCCACAGAAATTCTGATGTGCTAGTAAACAGTGGCATTTCATCTATGTGTTTTGTCTTATGCTATCACATTTATCAATCACATGTCCTAACTAACTTGACAAGGTTTCTCACAACACACATTTTGCTACTTTTAATTTTAGACTTGTAGCTGCACTTGTTTCAAAGCCTTAACTCTGCATTACATTACTTTAATTTCCTGTGTTTCTAAATTATAAATGCCATTGCTGCTAAATTTCAGTCTATCAGGATTTCAAGAGTGTCATACATTTTATGTTAGATGATTTCTGTTCTGGTGATGATAAATAGAAAGTAGCAGAGGAACCACTGGATTAAAAACTTTTCACTTTGATGTGATCAGATCAGGGTAAAATTTGGAAGAATATGCCATCTGCATCTACTCAGGATCACTGGTCTATCTAGTCTATCATCCAGATGTATTCTCCCCTAAGATGCAAGCATATTTTTCTCTTTTTCTTTTTTATTATTACATAATACCATCCTACATTCAAACTCAGACACCTCCCTTCAGATGAGTCTTTGATCTATGTTATTTGCACTTGTTATCATTCTACACTTTCCTACACAAGCATTAGTAGGATTTTTGCTTTCTTTTCTGTTGTTCGCAGAAGAGAAATATTCACCCAATCTATATCATGTTTCACGTTTATTTCTTCTCAGAAGTCATACAAATAATCTGCTGACTAGGCACTTACAGACCTTGTTTGCCCATTCCAGGAACGAGACACTCTGTACTAACAGCATTAGAATAATAATGACAGCAGCATCATTTTAAAGGAGTTTGGGGAAAAACAAAAGAGTACAGTTTCACAAAAAATGTCCTCTCTGGCACTCCTTATTTTTACTCTCCTTTATTGACTCTAATATAATTTTATTCTTCCATCTGTCTACATACACTGTAAGTGAAGCTGGGGACAGCTTATACCAAGTGACTTGGTGTTTAGTAGCACAGACGCATCTGCTGGTGAGGGACCACGATGTTTTCAACTCTCCAAAGATTACTAAGAAGTGGGTTCCTTCCTTAATCCATGCCTAAAGAGCCTGTATTGAGTAAAGCATGGTGTTCTGAAATCCTAGCTCAAAAAATACATTTTATTCACATCAGAACACAGCAAGCCTGAAAAAGCTATTTGAAAGACATCAAGATTTCAAAGTCTGGTACTATTTCATGTTGTCAGCAAAGTTAAGCTAAACATTTCTTAATGTTTAAGACCAGCTTATAATTGTGGGGGTTTGACACAGAAAAGGCAGAAAGTGACCACGATCATTTAACAATAAAAGCATAATATAAAGCAGTAAAATGACTGTTATATTCGATGTATTTGTCCTTCACTCTTCATTCAATAAGGTTTGATTCATTCTCCTGGCTACAAATGCGACTTATTACTCCTCTGTTATGCACATATGCTATCATTTGTAGGATAACTTATTGCAAACCTCAGTGTCCCTGTGTTCCCTTGAAGACATCCCAGGAAAACTTATGATTTTCATTTCAGAACCTCATTCCGTTCTACACTTTTCGTTGCTATGAGGACTTTGTGGTGATCACAAAATGCTTACCCAAGCAAAATAAAACTAAAATTCATCTAAGGTACTCAGAATTCTACAATACTACCCTTGGAAAATGTGCATTATTCTTTTCAGTATTTTGTTGGTTTAATGACATGTGAATGCATAACCTTTATTTTACTTTTTTTTTTCACTTTCACCCAAGTTCACATTACAAATAGTGACACAAATATGATATTTTCAGGTCCAGAAGCAAGACGTTCCTCTTTCTTTAGCTAATCAAAGTCAAAGACTGATTCATTTTTAAGCCATGATCTGTAGCATGATGTCCTGTAAAGCAAAATTTGTCGTGTTTCATTACACATTCCTGACATTTGTATTTCATTTCAAAATGGGAATTAGTATATGATTTCTAATTTTTGCTTTATTTACCAGCTGCTGGCTTTTGATTTCCTACTGCTTTTGAATTGTATTTTACATTTTAACATTTTTACAAGCTTTTTCCTATTAAATTCTTCCATAAATTCATTTTCTACCTGCATGTTTGCTTCCATTTTTCAATTAAAAAAAAAAAAAGGAATCAACATTGAAAAAAGTTGGGGTTTATGCATTAAAATCAATGGCTATTAATACACATTTCTTAACCCTCAAACAGTCTTTTAATTCTGTCTTCAATTTTGTATCAGGAAAAAAATCACACACAGAAAAAAAGAATAAAACTTTGATATACAAATTAGTTCAAAAGACAATTACAAAGAAGCAAAAAAATTAAACTGCTCAAAACATAATGAACTGTCTTCTGAAACTTTGAGCAGACCTGTTAGTACTGCAGTTAATGACTATGAGTTCACTAATGACTGCAAGATTTTTAGGTGTGTATTATTTCCAGGTTTGTTATTAATAGCAACAATTCATAGACGAGCAATACCTCAAATGGTGTTACAGTTGCTAGACTAAATTGGTTTCAATACTTATCAAAGGCAATTCAACACATGCTCAACACAAAAATGAGTATTGGACACTAATGTCGTTATAAAATTAGGATCCATGTCCAGATAAATTACTTCTGAACATGCAACAAAAACTGTTTTAGAGTATTACCCCAGTACAGAAAAGCCACATTAAGCCATTAAATATTGAGCAGTAAATGTTTATGAAGATGTCAATGACAAAATAAGAGGCCATAATTTAAGTGTCCAAGCTATCTCTGCATGTATCACAAGTAAAGATGTGAAAATGAGCATAAAGAAGAATACCTGTCTTATATGGCATATGCAAATATTACTTTCTTATAACACCAATTTACCTGTACTCTTTTTAGTGTTGATATTTTGGAAAAAAAAAATAAATTTACAAAATAATATAAGAAGGATAATAAAACTACCTTCTCACTAACTTCAGCATGCATATGGCAGCAAGGAGACATGCTTAAATGAAGACTGAACAAAGGAAGGCAACAGCAGCAAGGAAGTATTCTGAACAAAATCAGCCATTAAACCACTACTGAAAATGCTGTTGGTTTGTTTTCTCTCCAGTGTAAAATTTCACTCCTGAAATATGTTGTCTTTTACGTAGCACAATTTGTAAAGCCCATACACAATAATTGCTTGGCAGTCACAATTTAGTGATCCATTAAAGACTTATCTTTAGGCTCCCCTTCCCCGAACCCATCAGTCAGAGCTAAAGCAATAAAAGCTTGTTGAGGGCAGAAGCTTTGAGGCTCATTTTCAAAACAGCTGAGCACCCCCAGCTGTCAAAGTCATAGCGACAGGTGCCCAGCACAATAAACCAATAAAAAACAAAACCAGATGACCTGTGTTCTGTCTGTTGGTTTCTTTCACCTGCACTGTCACTGAGCAGAGAAAATTGGCTTTTATGTATTTCCCAGTAAATCAACTCTCACATTTCCACAAGTACTCTGCATGCCAGTTTGTTAAGGTCAGTCATTCAGCAGCAGCAACATATCTTGTCTGGTCACAGCAAAGAACTTCCAAAACCTAAAGTAGAGAAGGAAAGAGCTTGGAGGAGACAATAAAGTTGTGCCATCATGAAAAAGATTGCTCAGGAGAAGCTGGACAGTCACTTTGTCTTGCCACTGAAAACATCCTTCAAGGGAAAATAGTTGCCAAAGATTCATGAAGAAATTGTGTTTATCAGCGTTGAAGCTGGGGGATTTTACTCTGGCAGCTGAATTTGCACTAGGGGGAGTTAGGGCGACAATATGCACATTTGCATTTCAAATATGTCTTTTTCTTCACTGTAGATTTAGAACAGCTTATACCTAGGATTATGACTTAAATGAGCTTGATCACACAAATCATACCTGATATTCATATCCAGAACTAAGAACTGCAGTTCAGAGTTTGAATGTGTCCAGATTTAGCACTTTTATTTGGAGCACATGCAGGGTTCCAGAGCATCCCTTCTAGAAACTTACCTAGCTAAATGAATTTTGCCAAGCCACCAGGTACTTCATTGAGACTGAAAATCTGGTCAACTAGGAAGCTTTTCTGAACAGGGAGTTGGGGTTGTGATTGCAAAGCTCCCGAGATGCACACAAGACTACAGCGTTCCCAGCTCCCCCACTGTTGCTATTTTCCTCGTGATATTTTTCTCCAGGCTCCAACTTCTGAAATGAGAGCCTCTGCTTTCGTCATGTAAAAACCAGAATTCTGGCTCTTCCTGTCGCAAGGGAAAGTTTGAAAATGAGACTTCAGAACACCTGAACACTTCAGAAACTAAAAGCCTATATGATTATCATCATCTTCATCAACTTCATTATTTTTTTGGAGGGTTTTTATTTTGATTTATTAAAAATTAATCTGGGGTATCCAACTCACTGATTGTTAATGCACAGAAATGGTACTGATGAAAAATACACAGAGGGTCCCTCATGCAGTGGAATGGGATACGGAGACAGATACAGAGGTATATATAGAAGATATTTTGGTCTTTTCTCTGCAAAGATACCTCTAAACTAGTAAGTATAAATTGTCACTGGGGAGACAAATGTAGTGTCCTGCCTTCACTATGTTTAATTTTCCTTTCAGAGCAGAAAGGAAAGCATGCATGGTAGGCCTGTATGAACTGCACAGCTCACATCATATATGTAAACAGTATAGTCCCAGCTAGAGGCTAGGTGGAAGACAGGTAACACAAGGGGAGCGGGCTGCAAAGGGACATAAAGTCAATCAATTTGTTACCAACCAACAGATCTATAAAGAAAAGAGACTCAAAGACAAAAAGTTATTTGGTCTCTTAGATACCAAATACCAGTGTAACAAGAAGTGTGAAGTGGAAATTCCTGTGGATAGGAAGAAATGTGATATAATTGGCAACAATCCAAGAAGAATAGTTCATGTGATTGGAATATTAAAATCACCGTGGTAGGTCTGGGAAAAGAGAGGTGAATGAGCAGTATGGTGCGCCACATGAAAGAGAAAACATTTCTTGTGGAGTAACTGAGGACTCAGCAGCAGGTTCTGCACGTATCACTACATGAGCCTGTGTGATAATGAAGGTTGAGAGAGTCTATTAATGGGGTATGCTAACTGAAACAACCTGGTGAAAAGGATAACTCAGTTTCCAGAATGAGAAAAAATAAAAGCTTTATATAGAGGAGCTGTGGTTGGGCAGGAGATACCCTAAGCAGCCAGTGGGAAATGGGGTTAGAGCAGCTGACAGATGATAATGGTTCAGCACAAACTCCACCACAACTTGAGTTTGTTTTGGGTGAAGTGATGGGATAAAGTGATGAATGAATCATGTGTCTTGATAGCAGCAGTCGCCTATTGCTAGCTGTCAAGCTGAATTAAGATTACTTAGGCCCCCACAGTCTCTTTGCTAGATGCTAGATGCTGGCTCCTGGAATTATTACAGAAGATCACCAGCTTGTTTCAACAGTATCAAGATGCAGCATACTAATTTTTTGTTAAATCAAAGCAGTTGGTTATTTTGTTTTATCTTAACCCACTGTGGCAAAACATCCTAGCTCTTCAGGAACACGGTCTTTAAAGAACCCCCCCATAAAGCCAGTGTTATGAGCCCCAACATGAGTTGTGTCTTTAAATCTTTTGGGTGTCACACAGAGCACGGTATGCATGGCCCTGCACAAAACATCTGAAGACAGAAATATAAAAACCTCTATTAAAAAAAAAAATGTAGTTGCTTTTAATGAATCCAGGGAGAAAAAAGAAAGAAACAGGCACCAGACAACACCCAGGAACTCTGCTGGGAGAAATACCTTGATGAAGACAGATCTGACAAGCCTGTGACACATCCCAAAATCCATCGTAAGACAAGAAGGACTTTTTCTAGCCCTGTCCAGGGATAATTGAACCTGTGTTGCAGGAAAGAGGCTCTTTTACTAATCTGGAAATCCTATGGTGTGCACGTTCTCACACAAGCACTAACAGTCACATTTTGTTGGCATGGTCCCACTGTCTCATAGATCTCACTCTCATAGTTTGTGCAGAGTTAAAAGCCTCATTCCTAAGCAGTATTTTAAGGGGATATTTACGTGAATTGAATTTTTTTTCTCTAGATATGTATAGTTTTATAACAGCTAGGCATGCTGGTTTTGTTTTTATTTTTTATATTGCTACTCAGATTACAATAAGAAATGGCTTTTCAAACTGTGGACACCATTAACCAGATAATCCTAAACTATTCAGGGCTTTATTTTGCCAGTTTGTACTCTTAAAAACCACCTCCAGGCAGGAATTTGGGAAAAATGCTCTGTGTTTGGTTTATTTTGCTGCAATGTAGGTATGGCTTGAGTTTTGAAAACATGTTGCTTTTTTTTCATAGTCCCTTTTCCTTCAGTGTACCCAAGATGGAGATGCCTCATACAAAGCAGAGGTATAAAAGTCGAACATTATCAGTAACAGGCAGAGACAGGGGAAAAAAAGATTCTGGGGGATGATGGAGAATTCACACAGCAAGTCACAGTCATTAACTCCTTCCACTGCTGTGAGTTCATTTGGGGAAGCTGCAAGAAGTATGTCAAGGTCACATTTACCCAATTCTAATGAAGTACAGCATAAATCACAATTTGTTAACCATCCAGAGGGAATAGGGAATAAAAGTGCAATTTTTTTTTTAACAGCTAAGTAATTAAAAAGGCAAATGCATTCTGTATGGAAAGAATGTGACTATATTAGATAACAGAATGGTTCATGACCACGTGACACTATTAATATGACCAAAAATTATCAAGTCTCTTCAATTACTTGATTTCTCTTAGCAGAATGTTAATTTCAGGCTAGTAATTTTAATTGCATTAGTATTTTACTGCTTAAAAGTGCCATTTTATTTTATTTTTAAGTTTCTCCTCTTTCTTCTCCTCCTACTCGGTATTCTGTTTATTTTAATTCGGAGTTGCTTATGCCAGATTGTGTACTGACTCCCCATGCTACTGTCTTTTTAAAAATAGGCAGTTCTTCTCAAACCCTCTATACTGTGAAAAGAGACACTATAAATAACAGAGAGAACTTAAAATCCAACCTCACTTGAATGGAGAATCACCCTCTTCAAGATGAATTATTAGTGCCCTAATAATTTCATGGGTCCTTAGGTTTTTTTACTTGATTCTGTCACTCTTTTGTACACTGATTAACAATGTCTTTTGCAAGCAGTGCCACTGAAATCAGTGTAGGAGGAAAATAATCCATTTTACTTAGTCATCCACTTTACACAAAGAGAAACATATCATGGGTACTCTATCCAATGTGGAAATACATTATGAGGCTATAACTATGCAACTGCTTCTACTGTATTAGTTTTGCCACAAAATTAAAAAAAGCTTTACCTCTTTTCCACCAAAAGCAATATTTGCATTACCGTTTAAATTTTCCTTTGGCACAGTGTTTTTCCAAAAACGTTATCACAAACATCAATGAATAACCAACAAAACAACCAGTTTACAGTGACATTTAAACAAGTAGCATTTACCATCAGCAGCCATGCAATGGTATTTCTTAATCAAATGGTAGATGCTAATCAGGTGGTGTGGAGGGGGAGACAAGAGAGAGAAAACTAGCAGGGAGCTATAATTAATGCTGAATGGGGAAAATTTGCTACCAATTTTGTTAAAACATCTCTTGAATTCCTAGGAAAGCTAGGTTACTTTAGCTTTTATTTATTATTGTATAATGTATACTGTATAATTGTATAATGTATTTGTTATTGTATATTGTATTGTATATTACTTGGTACCCATCATGTGTGTACATATGTATGTATGGGAAATAACAAATGAGACAGGAATGTATCTTTCTGGCAGGTGAAATGTGACCTGCAGTTTCGTACTCTTAACATTTTGACATCTCAGTTAAGTATCGTCATCCTGCCTTGATAAAACAGACACCCGGAGGGTTAGCACCTCCTGTAACCACCTCTTACCTTGCTACAGCATGCGCTAATAATGCACGCTGTATAAGCTGCTTTATAAATCACAAGAAGTAATTGTAATGGCCCCCTTTAACTATGTTAACATCTTCTGACAGAGATACCCTCAGGATAAAGGATCTCACTTGAGTAAAGATGAATTAAAATCACTAAAGACAGACGCAGGTAGGTAAATGCTTATAAATTAATCTTTATTCTGTGCCAGGAGCAGTAATGACTGAAATGCCATGTATGTTGTCTTTGCTACTCAGACCTTGTTTCCAACAAGCACAAAAAGTAAGAACAAGAGCTAGAGTTAAGATTGAGAAAAAAATTGTTCTATTCCAAGAAGAAGATGACTTTTCATTGCGGTTGAATCGACATCCTTTCATAAGAATATCTAGGCCAGGAGAAAAGAGGATCTTTTACCTTTATAGAAAAAGTATTTGCATATGAGTTTTTTTCATTTTCTTGTTTTCAAGATAGTATACATAAAAGCTTTTTAAAAATAATAGAAGTTAAACCTTACAAAACAGCATTTTGAAATTCTTTGATATTTGATTCTAGTTCATAGGAAAACTGGTGAATTCATAGATTTTAGTGAAACTTATCATGTGTTCAAATACTCTCAGTTTAATATCTGAACTAAATAGCTCCATATTTCCAGATAATTGTATCAGTTGTTCTGATACTAGTAACTGAAATAGGTAATAGCAATTGCAATATAAAATCTACTTAATTTTGTTGTAGACAGATTTAGGTTCCATAAGAGCTTTTTTCAACAGGATACTAAGCACCCATGTAGTGTTTCCAGTTAAATCATCGTGTCACTGATTTCCCGTATTGCAGTATTAGCAATAATGAAAAATTTTACTGGCATCTAATAGAATAGATCAAGAAAAAATATATAGTGATTTTAAAAATTAGAAGATACAAGTGAAATCAGTTCTCCGCATGAATGGCAGGATCTGCGAGTGTAGCTTTTGTTACAGTTCTGAGAGGTAGTGATAATGGTAAGATTTAGATAACTGGAAAAGACAGAAAAGCATCCCATAATCAGCTTACCATGATTAATACCTATATAAGAAGTAAACAAATTCTCTTAAGAGCAACTTTAAATTGGACACACTACAGATCTTTGAGCATCTGGAATTCTTCATTGACAAATGAAGCACTAAGCAGATCCATAAAGCATGCTCTTTTGATTAATCCTGATGCACTTAATGCATCTCAGTACTCTGCTTTTATTTGAAGGAGCTAAATAGCAGAAACTTGCCACTATATTATGTGCATGTTACATAGTCCTGAAGAGACTAAAATAGAGTATACAGAACTGCAGAATAAACTGCCCAACACATCATATTTTGGCAGCTTTTACAGAAAATATGAGCAAGAATAAATTTGCTTTGCAACCCCATATCTGAGAAAGCTACAACACCTCCAGTGCTAGCTACCTACGTTTTCCTACTTCAGTGGAAAAAGGAAGGTCTGACATTATGGCAAGGACATGGCTGTGAGGATTTTTTTGTTTTGTTTTTAACTACTGTTAAAAATATGAATGAACCAGTAAGAGAAATACATTGATGAATGATCAGATCTGGAGAGTCCATGAAGTATTTCCATTATTAAAATTAGTCCTTCTAACAACAGATGGGGAACCAATGCAGAAATCCTTCTTAGACTCTGAATATCAAAAAGCCCGGAGTTTTTGAAAAGACACATCTCTATTTTCTAGCTAGTTTAATGCAAGACAGATCCTAGCACCTTAAAGGGAGTGTCTTTGATATTTTATCTGCGTGCTTTTGATTGGGTACTTTTAAATGCCCCTGAGAAAGTAGGTAATCTTAGTCAAAACTCTTATGCATTAGTAGTTATTAAAGGCTGGTGAGTATTGCAGAGAGTAGTTATTAGTCTCTTTGTGATCCAGTAACAAGTTTTTCACATTTTCTGGTTTCTTTTAGAGAGTTCTGTAAGCAAGTGTTTTATTTATAAGCAGAAACTCTACAAAGTGCAATAATATCTGAAGGCTGCAGTGGGCTGGCATCATCAAGTCCTGACGACAGACATGGAGAATTCCAGCACCATATGCTTTCATCTACAAAACGCCTACTTTTGAGTACAAGCACTCCATAAAATTAAAATTATCTTCATGACAAATTCAAAGTCATTTCAAATCTGCTTCTGTTAAACAAGCTCAGAAATAAGATTAATGGAGCAATGAAATTAACTCTGCACCAAACCAGGTTTATCTTCTGATTCTTCCAGTGAGTTCTGAATTTCCATGACTCCTTTGCAAACATATATTCACAGGACTCCAGCCAAAACTGATCATCATTTTTCCTGCAGCGAATGCAAGTTCTGTCTTGCTACAGCTACATTGTTCTTTTTGTGACATATGGAGATTAGACAGTCAAGTATCATTTAAAAAAAAAATACCATGCTTAGCTTTGTTCTTTTTCACTGCTTCTTTAATTCATGTCAACTAGTTTGAAGATTTGAAACGCATCCTAAAAACTTCACAACACCTTGGAAAAATTATACTTTTATATTGAATTATCCTGTTATTAGCATCATGCTCATTCTAATTACCAAATGTGCATGTGGCAGACAGACTGAGATACTCTGCAGTGTCTAGAAGTCATACTACAGGAGAGACACAACTCACTTGTACCATGTATTTGTGATCTTTTATCACTTCTCTGGTAATGAAGAATCAGTAGTAAATCAATTAAAAGTGTTAAAACTGTTGGCAGACTAGCAAGTAAATACAAAGCGTGGCAAATTGAGAACCTTGTTTTGGTATCAAAGCATGAAGGATGATTTAATGGAGGTGTAACCAAGGGCTGAAAGCTACCATGGAGGTAGCCAAGGACAAAAACAACCTGTGAGTGCAGCCCACAAGGATATTTATTCTCAATGTTGTGAAAATTCAAAAAGGGAAGCATACCATAAATGTGCTGAATTTCTTTAGCTGGGGTATGAATAGTACAAATGCAGATTTCTGAAATGTGGTATCTATATATATGTGTGTATGTTTCTTGCTGTATTTTTCATTGAAGGGAGGACAGAATATCAATTATATAGATTTTATCTTTTTATTTTAACTGGGTTCGCATGAAAAGCTTGCAGTATCTGAAAAAGCTATGAAAACTTTTCATTCAAGCTCAATTATCCCAGATATTTTGCAGCTTTCCAAAATGCTCTAAACATGACAATACAAACCCAGGGATAGATTGTTATTCCTTTTCTTTGACTAACACAAAAGACTTACAGCAGGAAGGAAATTGTGCTGTGATTCACACACCATCAAAAGACTGTTTGTGGCATGTAAGGGCCCTGCACATCACATGAAAAAAAGAGAATGGAAATATTTAAACCAAACAAATTTCATATCATTATCAGCCCATGAGGAAGTGATTCAACTCCAGAAAGTCTTCATTTTTATTTTGAAATCATAATTCCTCTCTGCCAAGCCCTAGTCAGGTTATCTTTTTCCATTGTAGTAGACCCAGATGCCTGCAATGTGTTACACAACTGTTTTCCTTAAACCCAATAACGGAGCTTTGTTAGCAGAGCTATATTCAGAAACAGTACTTCAGCCTAAAATTGAATGAAAATCTATTTTCACCTTTTATATTGAGTTCATTTGCTTCTCCACTAGGGTAAGAAGACTATCAGGGGCACACAGTGCTTAAAAGTATTATTGATTTTTTAGAAATTAAAGCCAGTTTCACACAGCTCTAGGCTTCAATGACTCATAAAATCCCATCAACATTTAGTTCAGATACTTTTCCTTCCTGAAAGACAGTGAGAGGTTCCTCTGAACTGACAGGTGCAAATGTATTCAGTGTGAAAACTTCTGAAAGAATTTCTGAAGTGGGACTCTTAGCAGAAAAAGGCTGATATAACTAACCCATAACCAGCTGAGTACAGAGACCAATTTGTAGTGAAATAGGGTCATCACATTAGGGAAGTCTGAGATGCAAACCTGCAGATGTTCGAGCCGGATGCTTATATGAACCTCTGGAGTCTTCAAAGCTCTGCTTTAAAAAATGAATAAGAACAGGGATTTTTCTTTTCTTATGACATTTCCATCTCATGGTAATGCAAAAAATTACCAGAACACAGTATCCAGGTCAGCATTTTTTCGTCTGGGTTCTTTCAGGATATGTGAAGATGGCTATGGTAGGAGCACAGTTTAAAAATGGAAGATAAACCAACTTAGAGAAATAAAACCACACTTTTCTTAAGAGCGAATACCTTGAACCCACTCATGCTCTTTCTATCGCATGATAATTCAGTGCCTCCTATAGCAGATTTCCGCTACAAACACCTATCTAGAAAAAAACATTAATTTTCTCACACAAAACATGTATCAGACCCTGCTTGAACTCAGGCACATTCAGACATGGAAAATGTCTGTTTTAACAATGTATCAGTAATAAAAATGCTACAGTTACTTCCACCAAAACAATGACAATGATACTATTGCTCAGACAAAGGCCACTGATTCTCAGTGCCCCACCCTGTATCAAGAAATCATCAGGCATTCTGAAAACAGTGAAATGCACAAAGCTACGCAGCAAAGAGTGAGATAGAATCTCAAACATATTTTCTCCTAGAAGTCCACATCGATGTTTACCTCCCAGCAGCAACAGGCAGTGCTTCCAAAAATGTGGGGGATTTCTTGTAGGATCTACAGTTATATAGTTCTAGTATATAGTTATAGGAGGACTTCCTATCTGGCATGAGTTAATGGATGCATAGAAACATAGAATCAAAGAATCATAGGATAGGGTTGGAAAGGACCTTAAGATCATCTAGTTCCAACTCCCCTGCCATGGGCAGGGACACCTCACACTAAACCATGT
>JANRGW010044296.1:0-14591 GCA_024733675.1 Psilopsiagon aymara
CATTGAGCACAACTCTTTGCGTGCGGCCATCCAGCCAGTTCTTTATCCACCAAGTGGTCCACCTATCAAATTGATGTCACTCCAATTTAGAGATAAGGATGTCATGTGGGGGACATTGTCGAACACTTTGCACAAGTCCTGGTAGATGACATCAACTGCTCTATCCCTGCCCCTCAGTTCCATAGCCCCATCATAGAAGGCCACCAGATTGGTCAGGCAGGATTTCCCCTTAGTGAAGCCAGGCTGGCTCTCACCAACCACCTTGTTGTTTTTCATGTGCCTTAGCATGCCTTCCAGAAGAATCCGCTCCAAGATTTTGCCAGGCACAGAGGTGAGACTGACTGGTCTGTAGTTCCCTGGGTCACCCATCTTCCCCTTCTTGAAAATGGGGGTTATATTTCCCTTTTTCCAGTCATTGGGAACTTCACTTGACTGCCATGATTTTTCAAATGTGATGGACAGAAAATATGCAATTTATTCATGAGGATATCTTGTTCCTCTTTTGTGGCTCACATAAATATTTGTTATGTTCAATCATCTCTGTAGGCTCAATCTATGTGAAAATGAAGGAAAAAAAGCAAGGCCTTTCATATAAGAAAATTATAAGCCAGACCATTGCACCCTCCAATAAAATTCCAAAGGCCAAAGGGAGTTTTCTACAAGGAAAGACAGCAGTATTGGACATAATATATTAAAGCTGTTCTACATTATGTTCCAAGCGTCAGTCTCTTCTAGTAATGAATGACCAGTTAATGAAGTCTTTTCAGTTCATGTTCTTTTCTCCTCTTACTAATTTACATGAGCTATGTGGCTGGTCTTGTCACAGTTCTGAAATTCTTCCCTGCAATCTCAGGCTCTCTTCATTCATATACCTTTATTTACCTTTAGTGGACAAGCTGTTCAGCCCAAATATTTTTAATGGAGGCCATAAATAATGCTGCAGTAATGTATTCTTAATAAAGTACCTTACTGTAAAAGCAATCTCATTGATGGCAGAGAGTGTATTGTGGTTTCTGTGCATAACCACATATGGGAACACAAACGTTCAAGCACTATTATTTAATCTGCAGTGCACGAATCACAAGTGGCCTGTAAAGCATCAGAAGTTAGTGTGTTGGACAGGCTAAACTCTTTCCATTGTCAGTGTCTGCCCAAAATCAAAAATTTTTTTTTTTTTCCTTTTTCCTGATTTTTTGGAATTTGCTTTTGTTTCTTATTTTTTTTCTAAACTAGTATCATGATAACTTAGAAATGGTTGGCTTTAAACAATAGATCTAAATGCCACCTACTTTTTAGTAGTCTTAACAACAGAGAGCCTTAAATAATAAAGAGAAAAAAAGGTGGTCCAAAATAATACATAGAATCATAGAATAGTTAGGGTTGGAAAGGACCTTAAGATCATCTAGTTCCAGCCCCCCTGCCATGGGCAGGGACATCTCACATGAAACCATGTCACGCAAGGCTCTGTCCAACTCGGCCTTGAATACCGCCAGGGATGGAGCATTCACAACTTCCCTGGGAAACCCATTCCAGTGCCTCACCATCCTCACTGTAAAGAACCTCTTCCTTATATTCAATCTAAACTTCCCCTCTTTAAGTTTGAACCCATTACCCTTTGTCCTATCACTACAGTCCCTAATGAAGAGTCTGTCCCCAGCATCCCTATAGGCCCCCTTCAGATATTGGAAGGCTGCCACGAGGTTTCCACACAGCCTTCTCTTCTCCAGGCTGAACAGCCCCAACTTTCTCAGCCTGTCTTCAAAAGGGAGAGGTACTCATAGATAAATATTCACTGAGATACTGATGCGCACTGTAAATTCTGTGTACAGCTTGCTCTCTGCTGCTGACTGATACACCTCAGGGTATGATGCATTACAGACAGCAACAGAGAGGAGCTTGAAAGCTGGGTAGAGTGCAAATTGCAACTACTCCTTAAGCAATGAAGCGTATTTTTCCCCATTTCATCAGCTAGCTTGCCTGAAGCCTTCTTATGTTTGCACCTTTCAGATCTTTTTAGAGGGACTTCTAAGATCAATTTTTAAACTTCCAGACATCAGTTCTGCTTCTTTCATAGACTCTGTGTTACAGCAGTCTTTGTCCATACCTTTAAGGGTCCATTTTGAGAGAGGAAACTTCGGAATGAAAATTTCATAGAATCATAGAATGGTTTGGGTTGGAAAGCACCTTAAGATCATCTAGATCCAACCCCCCTGCATGGGCAGGGACAACTTCTACTAGACCATGTCTCTCACGACCATGTTCAATCTGACCTTGAACAGTGCCAGGGATGGAGCATTTACCACTTCCCTGGGCCACCCATTCCAGTGCCTCACCACATTCACAGAAAGAACTTCCTCCTTATATCTCATCTGAACTTCCCCTGTTTGAGTTTGAACCCATTACTCCTTGTCCTATCACTACAATCCCTTATGAAGAGTCCCTCCCCAGCATCCCTATAGGCCCCCTTCAGATATTGGAAGGCTGCTATGAGGTCTCCATGCAGCCTTCTTTTCTGCAAGCTGAACAGCCCCAGCTTTCTCAGCCTGTCTTCATGAGGGAGGATCATTCTCAAGGCCTCCTCTGGACTTCCTCCAACAGTTCCACGTTCTTCTTATGTTGAGGACACCAGAACTGCACGCAGTACTCCAAGTGAGGTCGCACAAGAGCAGAGTAGAGGCACCTCCTTCAACCTGCTGGTCAATGCTCCTTTTGATGCAGCCCAGGATATGGTTGCCTTTTTGGGCTGCAAGCACGCACTGAAGCTGGCTCATGTTCAGTTTCTCATCGACCAACACCTCCAAGTCCTTCTTCGCAGGGCTGCTCTCAATCTGTTCTCTGCCCAACATGTGGCTGTGCCTGGGATTGCCCCAACCCAAATGTAGGACCTTGCACTTGGCTTCGTTAAACTTCATAAGGTTGGCATTGGCCTACCTCTCAAGCATGTCAAGGTCCCTCTGGATGGCATGCCTTCTCTCCAGTGTATCAACTGAATCACATAACTTAGTGTCATTGGTATACTTGCTGAGGGTGTACTCAATTCTACTGTCCATATTATCAGCTAAGATGCTGAACAAGATCATTTTTCAAACAGTGAAAACTTCTTTAAATGTTTGAAATTCACGTAAATCATTTCAGCAATGTGAAAAAAAATTCTTATTGTTTTTCACCTGTAAACCTGAGCGTGAGTAGCAAAAAGGTACGATCAAAATCAGTATTTCAGGTAGCAAATAAATCGGTCATTCCATATCCCTGTATGTCAAAGCACTTCCTGCAGAATAAAAAAGTGTGTGAGCCTCTATACCACATCACTTCCTACACAGTGATGCTGTAATGCACTCTTTGCTTCACAAGTATGAAATGATTACTCACATATGCTCACTTAATTAAGCAGCAGTTAATTACATCCTATTCATCAGATAGAAAGGCATAGCATTGGATTAATAAGACTAACCAGTAGATCTGTGAGGAAATATTTTTGCTGCTTGGAATGTAGCTCCCCTTTTATTGAAGAAGTATTGTCTACAGCAGAGACTCCTTCAGTACACAGCACCATCCTGGAAGAGTGTGGCAGAGTCTGAAGTTGTGTTACCAGTGTTGCCAGAGCTTGGCTTTCTGTCCCTCAAGAACCTTTTTCCGCTTTTTTGCCACAGTGTGAGCTCTGGATTCCCTTCTCAGCAGGTCTCCACATTCAATAAGCTCTAAGCCTCAGAAAATCTCAGCTGATGAGAGGTGAAGCTTGTTCCATCTGTGTGCACCTTGAGAACAATAAAGGTTAGAGTCCTCATATCTGCGGGACTAGCTCAGTACAATATTGGCAGTTTTCTCCCTGGCTTTCTGTCATATTCCCACTCTGGCTAGACAGACTCTCTGGAATAAAACAGGATTTTCTGTGTCATTCCAAAGGAGGAAATAGTTAATTACATTATGAAAGTTTCAAATGCTATTTCCAAAGGCAATACAGATTGGCTGGAACACTGTCTACCTGTATAAAATCCTGCCATATGATACATTCCCTAATTGCAACGCTTGCATTGAGTCTTTGTTAAAAATAAATCATGTGTCACATTGCTAACGTACTTCTTGGTTCAGTGATAACTAGTTACTAGTGATGACACTTTATGATCAGGCAAAAAGCTTTAACTGAAAAACAAGATTGGGCAATAGGGAAGATTTTACTTCTTTTTTAGTTTTTTACTATGCCTCAGTGTAACGTAATAAAACTAAAGGAAGTCAGACTTCTAAGAAGGAATTTGTTTTGATAGTACATCAAAATACCACAGCAATTGCAGAAACCCAAAGGGTACTAGAGTTTCGGGTTAGCATAGGTGCATTGACAGAATGTAATTTCTATTTAGAGCCATCCAGTGGCGACTGGCTGAATTTCATGTATCTTTTTCTCAGGTACTGTCTCTTAGCTTGCCTCAAATTTCCACATCCTACACTTCTTATTCTTTCACCTTTCCAGCAATCAACAAATTCAATTGAAAATTATCTCCAAATTAAGGCACAGCCTTTAGGAAGTTTACAATGAAGATGACTGTGGAAACCCGGAAGCAGCAACAGACAAAGCAGTGGATCTGCTGAGTACTTTTAACAAGATAATGATAGAAAACTCTCCTGCATTTACATAAAAACCAGATGCGAACAAACCACTGCCTGTGCTTTTGTTTGAGTTAGGTATTCCTGGGCAACCGTGCCATGAACAAATGAAAAAGGAAAAGCAGCAAATATGACAGGCTGGAATGACTGCAAACATATTGACAGTTCCATCCACTAACAAAGAAACAATGCACACTGCAGTTTGCTGCTGAAGAAATATCCAGGGATGTGAGACCTGACCGAGGGGGTAGAGGGAGGAATGGTACCACGGACAAGTTTCTGAAAAGCAGATTGAATATTAAGAGCTGCCAAGTTGATTTTTTGAAAGATAGGATTGCTGGTAAGAGGCTGGAAGACATTAAATCAATTAATTATACAGTTACAGAGAACCAAGGAAGCTTTTTCAGATGGAGGCTGAAACTGGGATTTTGCAAGGAAAACTGGGGCAAAAGGTTATTTAGTTACATTAATAGGAAAACAATTTCAGAAAAATCTAGAGTTATTTCTGAAAATAAATACATCTGCTTAAAGGTGGGACTCAGTGGAGTAATTAAAAGTACATTTTTGGTGTAGTCCTTGGAGGATTTATTGAAGATATATATACATATTCAGGAGCACTGGGACAGAAACAATAAAGGATTTAGGAATAAGGTACCCCATTTTATATTTTAAAAAAATGCAATTACGAGACTCCAGTGTGTCCCTGCAGAAGGAAGGCCAATATCAACTTGTGCTGCATTAGGCAGAGCATTGCCAGCAGATTGAGAAAGTTGATGCTTCTCCTCTGCTCGTCCCTGGTGATACACACCTGGAGCACATCTGGAGGAAAAGCAGAGACAGCTGGGATTGCTCAGCTGGGAGAAGAGAAGGCTCAGTGGGATTTATCAATGTGCATAAATACCGGATGGGGAGAGTACAGACAATAGTCAGGCTCTCCTCAGTGTTGCCCAGTGACAGGATGAGAGGTAATGGGCACAAACTGAAATACGAGAAATTTCAAGATATACAAGACACTTTTTACCACGAAGGTGATCCAGCACAGGAACAGATTGCTCAGAGAGGCTGTGGAGTCTCCATCCTTGAAGATACTCAAACCACAACTGGACACAGCTCTGAGCAACCTGCTCTTACTGACTCTGTTCTGATCAGATGATCTCACAGGTGCCTTCCTGCCTCAGCTGGTCTGTGACTCTAAATAGGAAGAAGAAAATAAAAAGAAAATAGAATAATTGGTACAAAATAAAACAAATATTTTTCTGTGAATGTTTGTTGCTACTGCAACATAGAATGTGCGAAAATATATCAATACTTTATACAAATATGTGGCTGTAAGCACGACACAATAGATAAAAGCTGGATATGAAACTAGACAAAGAGGTAATAGAATAACCACAAAGTGGAAGAATAGAAACAAAAGGTAAAGAAAGACTTTTTTTTGCTCAAGGTAGCTTTTGATACTTGATAATTTCGGTTATATTGCGAACACTGCCAACATCTGCTGTGACTGAAACAGATCTGTAAATATTACTTTACTAATTTTCTCAACTTGTAAAATCACTTAATACTAGTTTATGTAACACTTTCAGAAAAACAAGACAATGTCACAGATTTGGTTACACAAAAGGCAAACAAATTCAACTGATTTCAGTAACTACTATGTAGAACTGGAAACTAAGAGGAAGCTAACCAAAGAAGGCAGCCACAGGCCAAGTAATTACATTTCCGTAATAGAAGATATTACTGGAAGAAGGCTAAATGCTGGTATTGAGAATCCCTAAAACACAGAGAAATTTCTGAAAACCAGAAAGAGGTAAGAAACTTGGAGTCTAGGACAATGTAAATGACATGAGGTCATGTTTGTTTGCTTGCTTGTTTTTAAAAAGCAACAATGAAACTAGGGAGAGTAGGAATAGCCTCTCTAAAATGAGAAGTTTCACTCCTAAGTCAGTATTAAGGAGTGTTCGTATCTTTCTGGGCATTTTAGAAATGCTGAAAAATGCCTTGCCTATGCTGTCAGGCAAAGTTGATTATTTGGGGGTTTTTTCTGTATTTATTTTTTTGTTTTGTGTTAGCTGGCATCTTTAGTGACTTGACAAGGCTATTTATTAGGAAAGAACTCAACAAATCATCAGAAATTAGAGATGTTTAGCATTTGAGCCATTTCTATTTTTTTTTTTTTTTTTTGTCTCATATCACACCAAACTGCTCAGTTTTACTTACACCATTATTTACAACACAGAAATTGCAACTTAAAAGTTACAGTGCCCCTATAGCATCTGCATCACCATCAAGCTGAGGAGACATTCACACTACGTCAGCCAAGGGAAAACAAAATCATAGAAGTTTGTAAAATAATTGTACACACCCAGATGTTGTGATAAGATAAAGAGCACTTGGCATCACAGCATAATTCATATTCTGCTATGGACTTACTGTTGCAAGTAACCAGGAAATATTTCACAACACACTTGACTCACCCATATGTGACACATAATGCAGTCAATGGTCACAGAAATTTGCATCTAGCCATGTACCATAACGCAGTACTTTGAACCCCATATTATTATACCAAGGCAAAACTCAGGATTAAGGCTGCTTGCTGCCCTAGAAGGAGGTTGTTTTCTTATCACTCACAGAGTCCAGACTGCAGAGGAAAGTGGCTTTATTGTACATAATATTCTCTGGTAGCCCTGGGGAGTTTTAGAGTATGACTGCTAAGGTCAGATGTCTAAACAGAAGATGTGGTCTCTGATGACCACCCTGAAGGGTTGGACTTTTTGTTTTTTAACTGAAGTTTAACTGAGTTTGAATCAGCTACATCCTTCTAAAGAAAAGTCTGGGAGGGACCATATCTCCATATCTCCTCAGCTACCTCCCACAACTTCTCCATAGACCCAGTTGCATCGCCAGCATGAAGTATAAGGTCTTCTGAAGAGCAGAAGCTGCTTGGTCACAGCCTTGCTGCCTTTCAGCTGTGGCTAAGGAGAGGATAGAAGAGAGATACAACTTCAGCCATTCTGATGCTTACTTTCCCACCAAGCAATGTGACCTCTGGGATGAACTGATTGCACAGCACTTCCCATCAAATATCACCTCTTAGAGAAGCCCAGGAAAGAGGAAAACCTACCAGCACTCTGATTCACAACCCTGGCAGCAACACATTGATCCAGTCTGTACTGGTAAGACATGGTCTCCTGAAATAGGGGGGACAGAAGAGGAGAGGAAGAAGGAGAGGAAGAGGGAGAGGACCTACCTCAAAGTGTCTAAGTTATGCCCTTTGCTGATTTCACTAGTAAACTGAATTTCTTATGATTAGCAGGTTGGATCTTCCTCTTAAATACTGAAATGTTTGCTAATGCAATGAACACTAGCCTAAAATAAGGATCACTGGGGGTCTCTGTAATGCAGGGGAGAGGGAACTTTGCCTTGTCCTCTAGAAAAAATTATTGTTGTGAAACAATTTGGGAATTGATAAGCTCCTTTACCTACAGACTGGAAAAATTATCCTTTTAGGGTTGGTTTGTTTGGATTTTTTCACATCTTCAGCCTTCAGGCCCACAACCACAGCTTATTTGATTTGCCTGTTGCAGGTGGCATAGCTCATGTTTAATAGCACAAAGATGAGAGTTTGGGCCTTTTGAGATTTGCACTAGTGAGATAAGAAATACTTTATAAGATCTGCTAAGAAATGGACACTCCACCCTTGAACTGCTTCTTCCAAAGAGCACATTTCAGTTCCTTATTCTTTGCTTCCTGAGGTGAATGAACTGATCGTTGCTCACAAAATTGTAGAATAAATTTTCCCATGGCCACTGAAATTTGTTATAAACAAGGCAGTCTCTGAACTCAAATCATCAAAGGAGACAGAACGATCGCACAACAAATACAATATCAACCCACCAGCCACTCTATGTGCCAAAGGACACAACACATCCAGGGAAAATGGCTTCTCACCTTTCTTCCACAACAGCCCTTTCTTCAATGAGTGATTGCAGAAAATATTTCTTCGGCAGGCTGGCTGTTTAAAGTTTAACCAATGAGGGCTTTTTGCAAAGCCAAAAGGTAGTGTGCAGGGTGTTTCTTTCTGGAGGTATTTTCTGTATAACTGTATAAATCTGATCTTCAAACTTTCTGGAACTGGCCAGGAGAAAAGCTAATATTCCAAGCTAAAAATAAGTTCTCAGAGTTAATCCATTTTGATGGAAAAATTTCTCCTTTATTTGCCAAAATATATGGCTCTGAACTGACTTTGAAGCCTCTGAAATGTTCAGCGCTTAGTTCTGTTATATAAATCCTAAATCCCCCCTTTTCTGCCCAGTAAGCTGTCATGAGAAATATGTTTTGTTATCTGAGATCACCTGTTTCACATACACTGCCTCAGTTGTCAAAATGATAAACAGTAAAACATTCTGCTGACATGCCTAAGAAAAACATAGCATTTCAGCCATAGAAAAGTTCTTTGTTTTAGACCAGGCTTCTAATTATTACAAGATTTTAAAGAGGAAGAGGCAAAAAGAAAATATTAATCAGTCCTTCTGAGAGAAGATATGGAAAAAAATCCTTTTATTTGGATGCTGTGTCTCCCGGGAACTTAAGGAATAGCGTAACATTTCCCTAGAGGGAAAAAAGCAGGGGTTGTAATCTTAGAAGACCGTAATAGGATGACCTTCTGAGTTCCCTCACAACCTAAGTTATTCTATGAAAATTATAGCATTCAACCATTTATTCCGGTATGCTCTTCTGATGTATATTTTGTTATCATTTTATTATTATATGAAAAAGGTATTTGTTTTTACATATATGTTACAAATTTAACAATTACAATTATTTAGTGTTAATACCATTTATTTTCAAAGTTCACATCTTACTTTAAAACATTAATTAGAAAAAAAGTCATCTGAGATTTTTTAATACCGTCTGTCCTCTTTTGTCTTAGCAGACTCACATGCTCCACCATTAATCGTCTGAGAACTTTGTACAGAATGCACCATGGAAGTCGGTTTTTCTGTTTACTCACTGTTTATCTTGTTTACAAAAGTACAGCAAACAAAGATAGTAAGCAGAGATATCTGAGAGATAATTTGATGTTAAAATGTTAATCTAGTTTCTTTCTTAAGTAAGCAGTGACAAGGCAAAGCAAAGCAAACAGACACAAACATCAAGCACATTTTATGGCATCCACAGCAGAAATGCACATCTCTGTTCCTTTTTAAATTCACTGCAGAAGCTTCCTTAGACTGCAGGGGGAGCAAGAATTTTCCTGAAGTATTTCGAAACATTCAGCTGCGGCGCAGTCACTGTGCAGTGGCTTGGGTCATTAACCAGATAACTATTTCTGCATGGAACATAAAGAACAAACTACATCTATAGTATTTGAAATCAAACTGAGCAGTGTGTTTCCTCAGGCTGACTTCCTGTCTCAAACCATATGGTAGCAATAAATGTATAAAAGAGACTAAAATTAGCAATTAAATATCTTTGTATTGTTATACAAAAAATATAATCTCATACAGAATGAACAATCAGCTATGAATTTATCTTAGAATAATAGGAACCTTATAATGTCATTAGAAAGGTAATTCTTCTACTGCAGTAAGTAGATGAACTTTACCACTGCCACACTGTTGTTCATCATCTGAATGTCTAGCCTTATGATTTTATCTGGGCCCCTATTGTATTTTGTCCTAATAGCCTCAATAAGGAGTATATGCAGAGAAAACACTCTTCTCTAGTTATCATCATGTTATTAAATTGCACGGAAGAGTCAACACAGCTTCAAGAAGTTAATGCACTTACAGGGATGACTCACAACCAAGGCAGCTGGAGCAGTTTCCACCCTAGCTCTCAGCTCTGCCCCTAAGGAGCCTTTTCTCTTGTAGAAGAGTTTTGTAACCTGGACAGAACCAAATGCTTATAAGTAAGCCGTTCTGATGATGGACCAGGGCATCACTGGGATTAGAAGTTAATAACAAGTAGCTGAAATATGAATATATAAGTACATCCTGTTAAGGAACCACTGCTGGGTAGGCTGAAATGTCAAAGGCCCGGAAATATGAGGATGGAATAACGACTATAGTATGCTGCAGTTATCAGGAGTTTACTTCATGAAACATAAGCAGGAAACTATGTTTTGAGGTACATTAAAGAAAAATGGAACCTGCTGTAGGAAAACCATTCAGACAGTATGCAAGACTCACATAATTCGACCACGTTCAGAATTGTATAATAACCTACTGAAACAGCAATAACTGGTATCATAGGTGGAGGCATCTTTACATTGTATGTAAGCCTGTAACAAACATCTGTTGTACAAGTATCTGTACTTCAGAATCAACTATGCAAATCTGACACTCTGGTTGCTTCCAATGCTGTGTATGTTACATTATAGTCACTCCAGTGAAAGATACCCTTTACATTTGCCTCTGGTCTAGCATCCTGCCCTTTAGGCTTGGCTGTAATCCAGCAGGCTCTGACAGAAGCAGATATTAACACTGCCATTGCCTTGGGCTTCCTAGACTGCAGCAGGCTGGATCCTGAGCTGGCTCAGGACTGTGGGGTGAGTGGTTCATCGTCGCCCTCCAGGAGAAGAGCAAGAATAGCAAGAACTGGTCACTCTTTCCAAAAAGCGATTCTCTTCTTTTTCTGCATGTCATGGTCCTCCACTGTTGCACCAGGAAAGTGCATTCTTTAGACTAGCTGCCATCAGTAATGTTCGAGATGTGCAGTCTCAGCAGATGCTCAGAAAGAGCACAACAAATTATAAAAATATTAAACTCAGTCTCTGAAGATGAGTCCACATACACACTTTCTCTTTGGGTGATTGAGCGTTTTGCTCTCATCATATCTACTAGACATGTTTCGGCTTTCTCACACTCTCCTCAGGATATTCTAGTTTTTGAACTTCACAACCTCAGTTATTCCCTGCTGCTGAAAAGCATTTTTCTCTTGGACAGCTACATTGATAGCTTTATTGATAGCTTAGTTTCCTCTGTGTCTTATTCTTGTAGTTTATTTTAGTTGATTCCATCTGAGAGTCTGTTTCCCATTTAGAGCTGGGTTGCTGGGGTTTTCCCCCATAATCATTGCTCTGGGGTTCCGATTTGGCAATACCTGAAATAAATATATGCAATATCTTCCAAATTAACTTCAAATGCAATTCAATTCCCAAATCAAACACAGCAAGGCAATGTTTATGAAGTTCAAAAAGGCTGATGTTCACTTCAGTGTCCCCAGTGAACTATATTTGCCAGCTTACATAGCAAATGAGTTTTCTGACTCAGGAAGGACCTTGTGCAGCATGTGTCTGTCTCTATTGCTTTGAACCTGGAACACTCCCAAATAGAGTACAAGCCTCAGGAACAGCTGCTGCTGATGCATGCCTTCACATCAGTGGCAGTCCTTGGCATCAGAAAGCATCTGTTACTCCGGATCAGTTCTTTTGTACCCTGGCCCCTGGAAGCATTGGTCAAACTGAGACTTCCCCATTTGACATCTCTTAGAACCATAGAATAGTAGGAGTAGGAAAAGGCCTTAAAATCACCAAAATCCAACCCCACTTCCACCTGTACGGACACCTCACACTAAGCCATGTCACCTAAGACTCTGTCCAACCTGGCCTTGAACACCACAAGGGATGGAGCATACACAACTTCCCTGGGAAACCCATTCCAGTGCCTCACCACCCTCACAGAAAAGAACCTCCTCTTTATATACAATTTAAACTTCCCCTGTTTGAACCCGCTACCCCTTGTCCTATCACTACAGTCCCTAATGAGTAGTCCCTCCCCAGCATCCCTATAGGCCCCCTTCAGATATTGGAAGGCTGCTATGAGGTCTCCATGCAGCCTTCTCTTCTCCAGGAGGAACAGCCCCAACTCTCTCAGCCTATCCTCAAATGGGAGGTGCTCCAGTCCCATGATCATCCTCCTGGCTCTCCTCTGGACTTGTTCCGACAGTTCTATGTCCTTTTTATGTTGAGGACACCAGAACTGCACACAATAGTCCAAGTGAAGACTCACAAGAGCAGAGGGGCAGGATCACCCTCGACCTGCTAGTCATGCTCCTTTTGATGCAGCCCAGGATATGGTTGGCTTTCTGGGCTGCAAGAGCACACTGCAGGCTCCTGTTCATTTACTCACTGACCAACATCCCCAAGTCCTTCTCCGCAGGGCTGCTCTGAATCTCTTCTCTGCCCAACGTGCAGCTGTGCCTGAGGTTGCTCCAACCCAGGTGTAGGACCTTGCACTTGTCATGGTTAAGCTTCAAAAGGTGGGCATCAGCCCACCTCACAAGCATGTCAAGGTCCCTCTGGATGGCATTCCTTCCCTCCAGTGTATCAACCGAACCACCCAGCTTGAAGTCACTGGCAAACTTGGTGAGAGCGCACTCAATCCCACTGTCCATGTCATCAGCAATGATGATAACAAAACCAGTCCCAACACCAACTCCTTAGGGACACCACACATTACTGGTCTACAGCTGGACATTGAGACATTGAGCACAACACTTTTGAGTGCAGCCATCCAGCCAGATCTTTTTCCACCAAGTGGTCCACCTATCAAATTAATGTATCTCCAATTTAGAGACAAGGACATCATGCGGGACATCAACATGACAGCGAGGGACTCCTCATTATGGACTGTAGTGATAGGACAAGGGGCAACAGGTTAAAACTTAAATATGGGAAGTTTAGATTGGATATAAGGAGGAAGTTCTTTACTGTGAGATTGGTGAGGCACTGGAATGGGTTGCCCAAGTTGTGAATGCTCCATCCCCGGCAGTGTTCAAGGCCGGGTTGGACAGAGCCTTGGGTGACACGGTTTCGTGTGAGGTGTCCCTTCCAATGGCAGGGGTGTTGGAACTAGATGATCATAAGGACCTTTCCAACCCTATCATATGATTCTATGACAGCGTCAAATGCTTTGCACAAGTCCCGGTAGATGACATCAACTGCTCAACCTATGCCCATCAGTTCCGTAGCCCCATCATAGAAGGCCACCAAATTGGTCAGGCAGGATTTCCCCTTAGTGAAGCCATGCTGGCTGTCATCAAGCACCTTGCTGTTCTTCATGCACCTCAGCATGCCTCCCAGGAGAATCTGGTCCAAGATTTTTCCAGGCACAGAGGTGAGACTGACTGGTCTGTAGTTCCCCGGCTCATCCATTTTCCCCTTCTTGAAAATGAGGGTTATATTTCCCATTTTCCTGCCGTCAGGAACTTCATCTGACTCCCATGATTTTTCAAATATGATGGACAGTGGCTTAGCAACTTCATTCACCAGCTCATTCAGGGCCCTTCAGGATGGATTTCATCATATCCCATGGACTTGTGCACATTCGGGTTCGTAAGATGATCTTGAAACAGATCCTCTCCTACAGTGGGCCCAGGCTCTTCATTCTCACTGTCCCTGTGTCTGCCTTCCAAGACTTGGGTGGTGTGGTCAGAGCATTTGTCAGTGAAGACTGAGGCAAAGAAGTCACTAAGAACCTCATCCTTCTCCAAATCCAGGGTAGCCAGTTCTCCTGATAGCTTCTGGAGGGGGCCCACGTTGTCCCTAGCCTGTCTTTTATTTGCAATATACCTACAGAATCCCTTCCTGTTATCTTTCACATCCCTAGCCAAGTTTAATTCTAACTGGGCCTTACCTTTCCTAACCTGGTCCCTAGCTTCCTGGACAACATCCCTGTATTCTTCCCACGCCACCTGTCCTTGATTCCACCTTTTATAAGCCTCTTATTTCCCCTCTAAGTTTCCTGAGCAGCTCCTTATCCATCCAAATAGGTCCTCAGCAGCTCCTTATCCATCCACGGAGGTCTCCTGGCCCTCCTGCTGCGCTTCCTTCTAGTTGGGATGCAACATTCCTAAGCTTGCAGTAGGTGATCCGTGCATACCAACCAGCAGTCTTGGGCCCCCCTACCCTCTAGGGCTATATCCCATGGAACCTTACTAAGCAGGTTCCTGAAGAGGCCAAAGTCTGCTCTCTTGAAGTCCAG
>JANRGW010044297.1:0-31285 GCA_024733675.1 Psilopsiagon aymara
GGTGATATGGTTTAGTGTGAGGTGTCCCTGCCCATGGCAGGGGGGTTGGAACTAGATGATCTTAAGGTCCTTTCTAATCCTAACTATTCTATGATTCTATGACAGGAAATTAAAAACCGTTCTTTTGCTTCTGTGTGCTGAGTCTTACATGTCCCGAAGAGCATCAGGGTTCGTCCCGTTTGGTGGCTGTGGTTTTTTAAAATGAAATAAAATATCAAAGTACATTTTAATAATTTATATACCAAAAAATATGAAATAGTGCTTTGGACTGAGTACAGAGGCTGCTTCAGAAAATGTCGCAGTGAGAGAATCAGTGACAATTAATTTTAATTCTTGCAATTTTCATCAAAATGAATAAATGCATTATTTCCCATATAATTTTACCAGCAGATGTTAATTCCCACTATATTTTAAGTCGCTTACAACCTCGACCAATTGCAGTGAAGCTTTCCAGGTGTGTTAAGCAATTAAATACCTTTGGTGCAATCACATACTGTTGTAGTAATAAGTATTTGACTCACAAATTTAGGTAAAAATAACACGGAAAAGTAAGTGAGGTTAAACATTTGCTGCCATCCTAGCAGCACTCATAAACTGTGTCTTCTTATGTAACTAATTTCCAAGAACTACCAAAAACCCCGAGTCCAACTATGAACTGTTCAACAGAGAAGGAAAAGATTTGGCCCTTATATATGTTAAAGTACTATTTTAGGCTCTTCAGTGATGCAAGGGTTTAACAGGCAATGAAATATACAAAAAAAAAAAATCCCTGCAAGCGTACAGTCACAGAAATAGACATAATATTTCTAATTTTTATGTAATGTCTGTAATATTTAGTGTTGAGATATTAGAATGTTTTTATTAATGAAAGGTACAGCATCCTAAAAAAAGCAAGGAAGGTTGTATTTTTTCTCAAGTGTTGGAATTATTTAAATATCATCACCTTTTTTTGTACATAGAATGAAATATTTACAAGGAGAGAATGTATCAGAATCAATCCAAAATGAAATTATTCAGCTGCAATCTGAAAACTCCCATGCAATTTAACATGATTCTCTACCCAGCAGCTGCAATACTAGGCCATTAATTTTACTGCTGATTTAAACAAACCTGTTCTGAAAAGTGTAAATTAAAATAAATACTCTTTCTTTTCTTTCAGTTATAAAAGGTGTGCTACAGAAATTGCAACCATGAATAGAAAAGTCAGCTTATCGCTACCTGTATTTTACCATGTTGCAACAGATAAAACAGTATCTAGTATCTCTCTTTTAGTGGAGAGACATCAATAGGTATTATTGTCCAGAGGTTTTCTGAGTAGGATCTTTCTCTTCTTTTCCATTTGTATAAGAGGTATTTTTCCACATGCTTCATGCACATACTTTTGTCACTGCAAATATTCAGAGGACATCTGGAAACAGACTGAATCTCAGTAAAACAGAGGCTGCAGAGTACCCGAAGCCCAGAGAGGTGTTTCTTGTTGGTAGATGATTCATCCTGAAGTAGTCAATGACTCAAAATTTGTACCACCTTTTGCTCAGCAGTGTGGTAACAGATGTTATGTTGTTAGATGCAACATTCATCAAGGCGGAAATCCAAAACCTCGTGAAATACACACAAAACGGAATCTAAATTTAATAACAGATTATGAGAATTGTGAGAGATTCAGTGGTTCTGCTAGTGTATTCCCCTGAAGATCTATACTTCTCCGACCACAAGCCTGCCTGACACTTAGGGTTATATACAACCTGCAAGAAAAAGTCCTGCCTCCATGGCTGAAGATGAGGATAGGGCCAGTAGGTTTATCTTGTTGTTCATTTTGGACTTATTAGAATAGAATTCTTTCTTTTATAACTTGCAGAACAATGATAAGCAGAAGTTGGAAAGCTATGAGATACAAAGGTTGACAGTGAAACACAAAAATAATGAAGAATAAAGCATGCTATTTTCATTATAATGAAGTCCATTTGGTTTCTGCTTTAGAAGAAAGTTATTTTAGGCTCTTTAGTTATACAAGGATTTAACAGACAATGAAATACATATAAAAAATTGAAAGAAATACGTGCAAAAACATCTGTAACATTTCTCTCATCAATATGCTTTAATCCTGGCCAGCATTCTGGAAAGAATTCAAGAATTAAATTTAATATCATATAGACTAACAAAAGCCCTGAATTTTGCGTTGGTGCAAGTAACTCTAAAACAACCCAAACAACCCATCACTCCCAAGATATCTGATTTTTTATCAAAATAGAACTAGAATCCTCTGATTGACTTCAGACTTTCTCATCAACAGTTTCTTGTGGTCTGCTCTCTGCGTTGCTGCTTCCTGACACCCACTATCTGGAAATGCGCTCCTGCCACCTGGGTGCCACCCCGAACCAGGGATGCCCACCTCCTGCACAAGCAGAACAATGGAAAAAATCTAGGCTAGAGACACCAGTCCTGGGCCTGCCCCTCTGAGTGCTGTTTGGCCACAGTCCCCCACAAAAATCTGCTTTTGCTAAGGTGCTGAAGCTGATAAGAATAAAATGCCCTCTATATGGCCTGAAGATTAAAGGAGCTGAAGCAATTCTTCCAGCATGGAAGTACCAAATATCTCATGGAGGAGAATGCAATGACTGATGGGAGTTTTTATGGAGTGCCATCAGATTGAACTGTCAGGTGCTGGCTTTATTAGCAAATCTTGTGTGTGAATCAGTAAGAATGCTACTGGCAAAAATCCTTCCTCTGTGGTGCATCCCCAGAGCCTTATTCTCAGGAGCATTAAAACTGAGGCTTTACAGTCTTTCTCAGTAATTTTTGAATAGCAGAGCAGTCATGGAGAATTCTGTTTGTCTACCTTGCCCAGTAAATTAAATTCACAGACAGAATGTCACAGAGCCCCAACCCCCTAAACAATGAAGTGTTGCAATATGATTCTTTTCTTTCATTTGGGAACATGAGGTTATCTGTGAATAAAGATCTCATATCCCTGGTAGTGATCAGTTCCACAGGGTTGTTTTTTCCCAGTATTTTGCTGGATTTGAGTGTGCTGTAAACTTAGGACAAAACACTGCCTCAACTTTGTGTCTGTCGATAATACAGTTTTAATGAATCTGACCCTTTAATTCTCAGCTCTCACAACCACCCGCACTTGTGTAATGAACTGACACATTGTTCAGCATACATTTTTTAAATCTCATTTAATTTTATTGTAGATTTTTTGTCTTTAAACCTTACAATTTTATTGAGCAATTAAACTGTGTTCTCAGTCAGGGGGAAGAAATGATCATAAAACAGCAATAAGCTAAGCAGTAATTTCTAGATAGAAGTTGCATTTTTATTTCCTCCATAATAATAGGAACAAGCATTTGTTTTGTAAAATAAGATGCAGAGTCTTCTAAAAAGTTGAAGATGGCTATTGATTTCCCTCCCCATTTTTTTTTTTTTTTTTTTTTTCCCTTAAGTGAGATTAAATTTAGAGAGCTTGGAATAACAAACTGCTTCTGCTGCACTGCCCTTATCAGATCAGTCAAACAAAATGAGGAACAGTTGGTGGAAACTTTTTCACAACCGTTTTGTTGACTGAGGGCTGCTTTCAAAGCATCAGATACTGACCGTTTCCAGAAACAACATCTGCTCTAACGTTTTAAAGGTAACTTTTTTGCTGCCAACAAACTACTGAAATACTGTATCTGTTATAAAAAGTTGTGATCTTAAAGAAAGATGGCTGGAGACCTCTTGGATGGTGGAATGAATACCAAGTGAATTCTAAAGATGTTGTTTAAAAATGCAAAATATTACTAAAGCATCTATGTTTTCAAGTAAAACAATCACAAAAATAGATTTTAATAAATGGGAATATGAAAGACGCTGCTATTATAAAGTATGTTTCTATCCACCAAGAGTACGGAAGAAAAAAAGTACACTTAAGAAAACAAAAAAGTACCTAAAATATTCAAAAATATCCTCACCAACATGTATTTAGTTCGAAGGAAATAGTAAATCACAAACCTATATGCTGCTAATCTATAAAGAAATTCTTTCTTTTTCCACTATTGATTAAATGTCATTGGAAAAATAAAAGAATTCAACAATGTTGCTTGTAGAAAACACCTTGTAAAAATATCTCTATATTACGAATACCTACCCACTTAGTCACTTTCACTTTCAGTCAGTAAGAATACCTTAAAAATAATTTGGATAAAGACAACATAGCTTAATCTGTGTAATAAATATGAAAACATTACATTATAAAGTCTCCTAAAAGGAGAAAATGTTGCTCTGCCCTTCAGCCATATAACAGCAGAGTAGACAGAAGCATGTGACTAGTTGTTTTAAGATGCAATAGCAACTAAGAGGTTTGTGAACATGCTTAAAAAAGGTGTGAATGCTAGCAGACATGTGCTTCTGTATCCAGAAGAAACCTGGCACCAATAGCATAATAATAATAGTAGGCCAAACTCTTTAATCTTTTTGTCGATGTTAAATAAATTATTATTTTGATAATGCGAGTTCCGATGGAATTTTAATCTCTGTCCTTTCTGAAGTAAAAATCCTGCTGATTTCAGTCCCTATTTGAAAAGCAATGGCAGATGGAGCTGCTATGCCACTTGAAAAATATTCTTCCACAGAAATAGAATCATGCTTTTGATAGGCAGAAGTGGCAAGGAGGTGCCTTTATTCATTGTTATCCTCTAGTTTACAGCAGATTGAAAACTTTTTGACACCTAAACAGTTTCCATCAGTGAGTACTGATTTTATTAACTCAAAATATATGAGCAAAACCTAACAACATTACTGACATTTAGGAAAAGTAGCTCTCATGATGTTTCTTTGCAGTAAAATAATGTCCTTAATTTTGAATATTACATTCAATCATGAAATCAAAATATTTTGCTAGACTGTACTCAAAAGGAGCATAACATAGTTGCAACAATATAACTGTCTGAAGGGTTCCAATAACACAAAACCTAAGTGTTTAAATCTTAAAAAAAAAGGTTTGTTTCCAGAACCCACTAAAAATACTATGCAGTAATACTTTTAGAAAGACTTTTCAAGATAGCTTTCCTAAGAGAATATGGTGCATGCTCAGATTTAGGAGAAAAATTAGTTTCAGGATAATTATGCTTATTTTTGATGAAACAGATGTTCCAGATTTTGATCAGACTTGGCTGGAGTCATGCTCCAGTTCATGCTTCATTTCTTTTACGGTGCACTGTACTGCATTGTGTGGAAAACTGAGGAGTTATAATGCTGAACTCTAATGGCTCTTAGATCAATAAAGAACTGTGACATGTTGTACTCCCAGGTGAAAGGAAAATTGAGCTGGAAATTGACATCTTGGATCTGCCAGTTCCTTACATTCACAGAGACATTATTATTTAGTCTGGTTTGAAGGCAATATTCTAATAAAGCAAAGGTCAGGATTGAGTAATAAATCTGAAGCTAGAGTCAGTTTATCATAATTCTGCCATGTAAAAGTCATAATGTGTAAGCAAAGGTCAATTTTAGCAAGTCATATTCAAGTGTTTTTCCTTTGGGCTATGGCATGAAAAAAGCCTTTTGTGTTGTGTGATAAATAAATACTGAAAGGTATAGCTGTCACTAAATATATTGCAAATTATCTCCTATTAATTCCAGTGTGTATCAGATTCTTTGAGACAAAGAGATTCTTAGCACCATTCTAGTCTTGTCTTTCAATTTCTCAGCACATCATCATGTTAACCTTACAATACATTCTCCTCAACTAATAAGAGGAAAGAATATTAGCTCATCGTACAGGTAATTCTGTGGACTGCCAAAGTTTTGTTACTTTTTATGTTTCACTGAAAACACTGAGGGATTATCATGCCTTTTAGGAAGATCTTCACTTTGTAAGAAAGCTGAAGTAACGCTATGTGAACCAGCCTGCCTTGCCACAGTTCTTTCATATAGACTTTTAAACTGATGAAAACTACCTTTCTGTCAGCAAAGACTAACGGTCTGAAGGCACTATACTAGTCAAATACCTGGGAATGCAAAAGCATTTATATGCCATTCCTCCTCGAGACAGCACATTTCAGCTAAAAACCTGTTCCATGAATCAAGAATTGCAATTCAAACCTTCAGTCTTGAGAAAACAACTTAAATGTGGACCTGTTTTGAACTGGAAAATACTGTGAATGTTACTGCTTAAATGCTGTGTCTTACTGAGAACTCAAAATAATGTCCCATAATAAGCAGTAGTACGATATAGTCTTGCACTCTATAATATGGTGCATTTGAATCATTGTAGTTGCTGGGTCAAGAAGCTACACTGTAAATTCAGGAAGATCCGCAAGTAATTCGTGTGTAAAGTACTAACATAAACACGGCTGATTTTAAAAAAAGAAACTACAAAAAAACAAAGGAAGAAAAGCCTTGTAAGACACAGATGAAGGTCAATGTCCATTAAACTGCCCTTAAGTTTCTAAAAAGAAACTATAATTTAGCAGTACCTTCCCCAGGAAGTAGCAATCTTGCAGTGCAATATTCAGGATTTCTTACTATGTTTATTATCAGAGGTCCTCCGAGATTTTCAGCTTCTGTAGTCATTTATATCACAATTACCATTGTAAAAGCCTTTATTAGACTTTTCTAGATATTATTACTTATCAGCTTTCTTCCTTCCATCTTCCTATGCCTTACCAGTGTTTACTATAGACATGCCTCACACCAACAGGTGCTCAATTTGTGAAGTCTATGCCTACTTTAATCTCTTATTGCAGGAGTAGAAGAGGACATTGAAAATTTATTTCTTTATCATGGCACATTTCCTTACAGAGAAGAAATCTCCAGAACCCTTCCTTTGCATTTTCATTAACTGAACAATAGCTGTATTTTCTCTTGTTCCTAGTCTAATCCTATGTGATAACATTTACACTATATATAATTATTTAACTGGAACTGCCTACAGCTACCAAGATTCCTAATGTTTTTTCTGGTGACATCCATTAGGGGCAAGCATAAAACTCAGCCATAGTAAATACCATCTGTTTTCTCGTCTTCCATCCCACTCCCACCATCAGGTATTTGTAAATAATGGATAAGCCTGAGTCTTCTTTTCTTGAGGCTGAAGAGTCCCAGATTTCTCAGCCTTTCCTCATATGAAAGGAATTCCAAACCCTTAATCAACTTTGTGGTCTTTTGCTGGACTAACTTCAGTGTGTAGTGTGTTCATCTCCCTTGTAATGAGGTGCCCAGGCCTGCAAAAGACTCCAGATGTGTCTTACCAGTGCTGAGTAAAAGGGAGAAAAATCCCTTATGTTTTCAAGATTGTAATTTTACCTATAAAAAGTAAGAAAACCTCTTTTAAAAGGAAGTATGTTTTTTACATGTTTCCAACATCTTTGTATTGGTGCACAACATACTATTTTGTGATTCTTGGCTGTTTACTCTAGAGATGTTATTAAAGAACTATTACTTAGTAAGATACTAGTTTTCTTTGGAATTTCTGAAATTATCTAAGAATTCTCTCTGCATGTTTATTAACCCCAAATCTGTAGTAACTCCAGTTTGCTTAGATAAATTAATCTCTCCCATGATAACTGTGTGTTTTGTTTGCTGCATCCTGGCTTTGAACATGACACTTCTCCCCTTCTTTTTCCATATGCACATCTGCTACTGTGAAATCTATTACACAAGCTAAATAATTCACAATGTTAGAAATAAGTACTTTTTAATCACTAGTCTCAGAGATTAATAACTACTAAAAAAAATGGTAATACAAGTTTTATAACAAGTTATTATAACCAACATTTCAACAATATTTCTTGCATGGTTAAACTTTTACATTTCATAGTACACTGTATTTGTATTCCTTTGTAATTCCTGTTTTCAGGCATAATCAAGGCCAATTTAGATATATTTATAGTGTTAGTGGGGAAAAATAATGTGTTAAGGAGGAAACAAATCCCATCTCCTACACTAATCAAACAAAATACAAAAATAAATTTACAATTGCCCTTGATGCACTGTGATGTGTGTGTTGTGTATTGGTTATGGTTAAACAAGAAACTGTTGTTCAGGCAGCTCTGAGTGTCCTGTGCAGTAATCTTAGAATTTATGGCTACCCGCTGGTTATAGTTACGTACTATATTGAATATAATGGCTTTGATTTAGCTTATTGCCATGCTAACCACTGCAGGCTCCATTACCTTGCAAGTACCTGTCACAAATGTTATTAGCCATGGCTTTCCTTTTGTGATACTGTTACTGATTTTTCCAGATCCAACAATTATATCACTATTTTCCATAATTTGACCTTTATCATACCTGATGAAAAGGTGCCTTTGATTCTAACTAGATCAAGCTAATTTTGGTCTTGCTTTCATTCTACTTTGTATTAGGCTCTATAAGTAAATTGCTTTTGGTTCATACTGTGACAGAACTTGAGTAGAATGCCAAAGTTTACATTCCTTTTAAGCGTAGGACACTGAATAAGGTTAAATATAGGAATATAGGCTTCTCAATTACGTATGGTACTGCTCTGTAGAATCATTAATCTTTTAAAAATAACACACTTGTGCTCCAGAAGACACTGAATGGGTTGTTTGGTCTGCTGTTACCTAAGCAGAAAACATGAGCAATTCACAATCACTGTTGTGGGGGAACTTTGGAATGATTTGATCTTCAAGCTTTCCCATCTGTGAGCAAGACACAGCTACTACTACTGAAAAGCATGAAATTGAGCTATTGTTTCTTATTCATTGTGTTTTATTTTGCTAGGAATCATTAGGAATCAAGGATGTGAAAGCCATGAGAAATGAGGACATTATTTATACCTTTTTCTTACTGTTATGTTTCTCCTTGCAATTTAGTATTCTTTTTTTTTAAAAAAAAAAAACCCTAAAGTTTATTTTATTATTACAAATCCTTCCTTGTGTGTCAACACTACAAAGGTAAGTCTCATCCCATTTCCTTCTCTAAATGACCTCACCTCTAAGGCATTCCTTAAAACCTAAAAACTAAATTATGCTTAAGAAGCATTTAAAGACTTTTCCAAATATCCTCTGCCTTTGGAAATCAGCGTTAAACTCATGTTGTTTGAGATCAGCCCCTTAAAGGGGACTGAATAATGACTGAAGGTCCTCTATATAACCAGTGAGAATTTAGCTAATTAATATATTATTACAGTCCTAAGTTTCATTTCTAAGTATCATTAATATTAACTATGATCTACCTATTACCCCTAATTTGTTCTTGGTGATAGAAATGTTATAATGTGCAAGCTCTCAAACTATTAGCTTAATATTACAAACAGGTTTAGCAGAGAACTGAAGGGGAATGTGTGCAGACTTACGCAAGTATTTCATTTGAGAGCATGTGAAAAAAAATCCATGGTAGTTAAATTAATAAAAAAAATGATGATTTATCTAAGTTGCATAAAGCTTCGCTCGCTACTGAAGATATTGCTGCTTTACTTGAATCTTCTAGGTGACAAAAGATACATTCTACAATTATTGTATATGAATTGTTGCTAATAGGTGAAAAAAAAGGGGCTGTAAAAATATGATTCTGTCTTATGGCACCAAAACATCTGCAGAACAATTGTTTTGAATTTCTAGTTAGCCTTACCTGTGCTACGATTAAAGAAAGTCTTGAAAGTGATGGTCCTAGAAATAAAATTTGAATGAAAGTGGCATATGCTCATCTTAATTAGGTTTCAGACTAATAGAATCACATTCTTACAGTTTAGCACACAAAATTAGTTTGATACTGTTAAAGCCAGAGGCTTCAGTACCTTCCAGCTGAAGGAGGAGTAGAAATCAGTGTCATGTTCATATTCACTTAAGCAGAAAGTGTCAACTAAAAAGATGCTCAGCGCCAGAAAATTTCAGTATTGAAAAACTGCACTTGTTAAACACTTTTTACATTAGGACAAAGATATTATACTGTCTCTGTCACAGAGAAAATTTACCAACACTGATTACAACTGCAAAAAGGGTATTGCTAACACTGGGACACATCTGAATCAGGACTTGGCTGAAACAGTACAACTGCAAAATTACAAGCATTAAAATCTATTCAAATTCCATCTTATAATACACTTTAACTACACTGTCTTCTAAAAAAGTTTTTGATCTTACAGCTTCTTACATATGTCCTAATTCTGAAAAAAAAACCAAACCTGAAATATATGTATCACTGCTCAGCACTTATGCTCAGTCTGCTCAAGAGCCACAAAACTCAGATTCTTCCACTCAAATCCCCCAAAGAGTTGGACCTGATGGTCTCAAATTTTGCCTTTTATGTTTTAAAGGTTGTGACTAACAACAAAAAGAATTGATACCAATCATTTCTGGAACAGTCATGATGTCATTGCTAAATCCTTTTACGCAGACCCTACGTGCTCAAGTGTCACTTGCAAAGCTGGGGGACATGTTCAATTCTCCACTACCCAGGAAAGCACTGTCAAAAAACATGTGGTCCTTAGGCAGGACACACCAGTGGGGAAAAGATGATTCTAACAATAAATATCAGGAAAAAAAAAGATTTGGTGATATTAAAATACCTAACTTCTATTATCAACCTTCTAATAGAATTTAACAAACATTATAATTCTGGTAGAGACCAATGTTTATGTATTTTAAAATACCTTGATAAAAATAACATCTCTCTGAAAACTTTTGCTTTACTGTTTCAGGTGGTTTGTTTTGTTTGTTTGTTTGAAGAATTAGCTTTCTCTAGATAACCTAACTTTGGTTCCTTCACTAAGTCTCTCTTTAGAATACAACACTGAGGACTGACTGTCTCCTGTTTTTGAAGACCTAGAGTAAGAGCTGGGAACAAGTTCCTCATTACATAGCAAAAGTAAGATGAAATTTCACAAAGGGAAAAAAAAAAAAAGAAAGAAACTGCAAAGTGGGAAATCAATTGAAACTGGTAGAAAAAAAAAATAATATCCTTACATTATTTGGGTCTAGAAAAAAAACAAAAATCCTTACAGAAAATTAGATATTTCTCTCATAACCTACACCTGACTATATAAGAAAAGGCAAAGTGTTACTATTTTATGAATTATATATTGCACACAATAATACATGTAATATTACATATATATTATACTGCCATATTATTATTTTACTAAATTTATTATATGCTGTGTTTTTTTTAAAAAGAAGGAATTTCATAAAAACGGGTCTTTTTTTCTTCTTTTTTTGATCCTCAGGTTCTTACAGATATAAATAGAAATGTTCAGCTTTCAAGTCACTGATGCCCTTGTGAAGGTGAGAAACATGAGAAGCAAAAATAAGCTTTTTAGAGAATAATTTAGAGGGATAATGAAGATCCTCACAATATAAATATGCAAGATTTCAGTTATTTCTGAGAAGCTTTTTGATTTTTTTTCTAAATAAAAAGCAAACCCCATTTAAAAAAATATTATCCTTTGCGCATCTTGTGCTATACAAAACTAAGACATACTTTTCAGAAAATGTTTGCAAATAACTTTAATTTTGAATGTCAAGATGCTTATGAAAATATGCTGCTTATGACAAATACTGCACTTCATAATAAAATAATATTACTATAGGGACAACTCAAGTTGTTATGGTAACCATCCGTAAGAAAGATAAAGGAGCTGAAAACGTTTAGGATTTTTTCCCTGCAGAATTTTTAGATAAAGTTTCTCTATTAAAATTCTTTGGAAATAATACACAGGATAAAGTAGGGAACAAATGAACTAAATGAATTAGGTGGAGTTATCATTCTCTTGTTCTGAAATATAAACACCTGTTATATTTACACTCTTTAGGTGTAAATGGGTATGTAACATTTGTATACTCTGAAAGAAAAGGGGAGAACAAGCTCAGCAAAACATCCTATTAGCCAGTTTCCCATTTCATTCAAATCTTAAGATTTGGAAGAGAAAAAAATATTAATCAGTCGTATTCAGGCAATTGGAATAGCAGTGTTATTTAGGGCTCATCAGAATTAGCAACTCAGTTGAAT
Organism: Psilopsiagon aymara; assembly: GCA_024733675.1. Taxonomy (NCBI): domain Eukaryota; kingdom Metazoa; phylum Chordata; class Aves; order Psittaciformes; family Psittacidae; genus Psilopsiagon; species Psilopsiagon aymara. The sequence goes on from JANRGW010044297.1 coordinate 11,953, forward strand.
CATACTATTCTGCAGGGTAAATGTAGTTTTTGTGTACACACAAGAGACAAGCATAGGAGTCTGAGACAAAGCGAGTTAACTTCTGGCTAATGCAATCCCTGTTCCACAGACTTGCTGCCTATGTTTGCCCACACAGAGACCAGGAGTGGAACCCTACCTGCAGAGGCTACTAGTAAAGGTGGAAGTGGGCATTAGCAGGCTCTAGCAAGATGAGAGAAGGAAGTCATAGACTTCTTGACCATACAGGTAGGAGGCTGAGATCAGTTACACATCTGCCCATGATGCTTTATCCTAAATATTGTCTCGACAAAGAATGCTGTTGGAAGACAATACTTTGATGCTTTTGAGTCACTTCTTCCTGGTCCTAGCCAAATTTATTGTGCTGCTAATTAATGTGAAACAGGCCTTCTTAAACCAGCAAATCTATTCTTAACTCTGTTGATTCTCAGCAACAGTTCAATTGAGTTTTCAAGTTTCCCAGGAAATAATACCCATGGCAAGAGCCAATATGACAAATACCAGGTGAAAAATAAAACATACTTATGAAACTGCAACAATAAAACTTCTGTGTCCAAAAAAACAGAAGAGGAAAGAGAAAGTAGAAATACCTAGAACAGTTTATCTCTGGTTTACATGATGTAGATATTCAACTGATTGTCACTGATTCTAACATTATGATGAAGCCAGTCTGGAGGAATTTCAGCATGGAGGAATTGAATCACGAGATAGAGGAGCAATGGAATATTTTTTCCATCTGTTATCTTATTATTCTATGGATGTCTTAAAAAAAATGTTTCTTAATTTAATTTCTAATTCAAACATCCTGCAGAAACAAGGAATCTCTTTTAATTGTTGGGCTATGGGTGAGATACACATAAATATATAACTATATATATTATATAGCTAATATATATTGGAAAGAAAAAAAGAGCTACTTCAGAAAACAGAGAATTTGTTTGAAGAGTCAAAAATCTGCGATTGAGTTGTATTTGCAAATCTAGAGGAAGATATAAACATGTATTCAGGGACTTCACCCACAATTGAAGAAATTATGTATTAAATGTACTCCTCATGAAAACCCAAGACTTCAGCTCAATGAAGAAGCATCTCCATTTGGAAGTAGAGAATACTGTGAGACCACAAAGCACATTAAACACTTCTCTGTAATTGGTACAGCATTTAGAGTGTTACCTAGTAGTCTCAGACTACTCCAGACACCTCACAGACAGGTCATCAGTAAACAGAAAAAAACCCTTTCAATTTTGGGGAAAATATCAGATTAACAGACACCAAACATAATTTCTGGACACACAGAGGTGGTTTGGTAGAAACAGGGAGATTACAGTGTTGACACATCTACAATGGGTTCTGCCCATAGGAACTAATCCAAACCCCATCACTTGAAATACTTGAGTTATTTAGGACTAAAAAGAAAATAATAAAATAGCATATTGAATTTCTTTTAAAAAGCAAGTTTTATATAACCAAACAATGGCAAAGTTTACTGCAGCATATCATTAAGAAGGAAAATAATTATTCTGGGTGTCAAAGTAATTTTAATAGTGGAAAGTGTCATTGCATAATCTCAGCTGCTATTGGTTTCACTGTAAGTGGCAAGAAACACATATTTATAAAACCTGAATAAATACTTCATAGTTAATACTATAACTAATTAATTTTACTTTTATGCTTGTTAAGTCTTTGCAGGCAGGAATATATGCAGATACAGAAGCTTATCACTCTATTTGTATCCTTCTGTGAACTAGAATAGTCCCTGAAAACAATCATCTGTTATTACTGAATTAATTTTTGAAAAATTGCTTGAAACACTTGGAGACCAGTAGCAACACCTCTTATGCATGAGAAAATAAGTGCATTCTGCATTTAACAATATAAACTTCCTCTGGTTTGATAGTACAATATTCCTGCACATAAATTTGATGTACACAAAGAATTTACTGGAACAGTTTCAGACATGAAACAACTCTAAACTGACCCAGAATGATATAGCTAATGACTTACAACATCATTTTCTCAAGATGGCCATATCGATTATTAGCTTTATTGGAGTGAAGCTGCCTCAGTGCAGGTGAGGCTCTTAAGAGCATTTGTCATGATCGAAGACTCATTCACCTCTGTGGAAAAAGTTGTGTATCTGATAAAGGGACTTGAAATAAAAAAAGGTAGGTTATGAGAGTATGATATTATGAAATAGCATATATTCTCTTCTTTGATACAGAAGCTGCAAGCATTTTATTATGATAGCCATTGCAGTCCTATTTCCTACTTAAGCAGAAAAGTGAAATTAAATGCAGGGATTTTCCCGGACGTTTTCTTTTGTTATTATTTACTGATCAAAATCAATGAAAATTCTACATAAAAAGGCATACAGAATGAGATCCTTAAATAGCAATTTAAGTATTAACATTATTTTTTCATTAAGAAAAAAGGTAAATTATAAGCTGTGCAATGCAGTTGACACGCTGGAGGGAAGGGGTGCCATCCAGAGAGACCTTGACACACTTGAGAGGTGGGATAATGCCAACCTTATTAAGTTCAACCAAGTCAAGTGTAAGGTCCTACACCTGAGTCAGAGCAATCCCAGGTACAGCTACAGGTTGGGCAGAGAAGAGGTTGAGAGCAGCCCTGTGGAGAACGACTTGGGGGAGTTGGTCAACGGAAAAATGAACATGAGCCTGCAGGGTGTGCTTGCAGCCCAGAAAGCCAACTGTATCCTGAGCTGTATCAAAAGGAGCATGACCATGAGGTCAAAGGAGGTGATCCTGCTCCTCTACTCTCGTGAGACCTCACTTGGAGTACTGTGTGCAGTTCTGGTCTCCTCTACATAAAAAGGACATGGAACTGTTAGAATAAGTGCAGAGGAGGGCCATGAGGATGATCGGGGGAATGGAGCACCTCCTATATGAAGATAGGATGAGAAAGTTGGAGCTGTTCAGCCTGGAGAAGAGAAGCCTGCATGGAGACATAATAGCAGCCTTCCAGTATCTGAAGGGGGCCTACAAGGATGCTGGAGAGGAACTCTTCATTAGGGACTGTAGTGAGAGGACAAGGGGTAACAGCTTTAAACTTAAACAGAGAAGGTTAGATTAGATATAAGGAAGAAGTTCTTCACTCTGAGGGTGGTGAGGCCCTGGAACAGGTTGCCCAAGGATGTTGTGAATGCTCCATCTCTGGCAGTGTTCAAGGCAAGGTAGAACTGAACCTCGGACTACATGGTCTAGGGTAAGGTGCCCCTGCCCATGGTCCTTTCCAACCCTAAGTAATCTATGATTCTATATTTCTGTAAGTTTTTATTCATTACTTTCTGAAAATATTCTTCACATTTTATATTTTAATCTCCAGCCATTGTAACATGATCTGTAAATTGCATATTCCACTGATTAAATTTCACTGTATTTGAACCAAGTCACAGTTATAGAATCACAGAATAATAATCATAGAATAGAGTTAGTTGTTATGACCTAGCTCTCTTGATACAATTATGTTTGTTTGTGAATAAGGCAAAGTTCCTGGCTATGTGTATATCAAAAGCTTCCTATTTAAAGGAAAAAAGGAGTCTGCTTTAAATAAGATTATATTTCATTTTCTTCAGCCACTGAAATAACCTATGAACTAGTCCACTATGTGCTGTAACTAAATATTCAGATTGTTTTGAATCTCTATTATTCCCTTCCTGGTCTATTTTTATGTATACGCAGAGTACTTTGGCTCAAAAATGCAAATATATGCAGTGCTATTTTACTCTTCTGAAACCTCTGTTTATATATTCCAAACTAGCTGGAACTTTTTCAAGAACCTTCATTATCTTGGACATTTTGAGAATATTTTGAAAGCTTGAATAAATTGCCTAACCACCAAATGCCTAGGGCAGCTAGGCAGTGTCTGAAGACTTAGTGAAGTGAGTGACTCTTAAATTAGACATTTGCATGGTTATTTTTAATTAATCACCATATAAAATGTAATTAGCATGCACCACATCATTTGAATAGCAGTTGGCAATTTTTTTTATTTTGTAATTTGTTCTTAGAGCACACAGTTCAGGAGGAAGGAGGGAATCCCAGAGGCTGATGTCAGGAATGATCAGGGCTGTTATTTAGTTGGCTGTTGTTTGGGATATATCATGTAGTTTATTTCACTCTCTATCGGTCAGGATTTTTTAACTTTGACAAATACTACTGTCCATGCTCTCATCATCTCCCACGATCATTTTGAAGCTGTAATGTGCTCCATGACAAAATATCTTTAAGACTTGCATAGAGCCTCATTCTCCAGTGCTGTGTAGTTACTTTGTGATGCTGACTTTAAAGGCAGCATGATGTAGCACAGGTGCAGGGCCCCACTGTCTTCAATGGCATTTGTTTTGTGGGGTTTTGCTATGACTGAAAATTCCCAATACTGCTTTAAAGTGGATTGAAGAACATACAAGAAGAGCTGTAAGGCAGGTAGAATCCCCAGAGGAACACCTGGAATCCAATTACTTCCTGTCTGGAGGCAGACAGCTCTTTGCTAGCATTCAAACGTACAGATCCTTCCTAACAGAGGGCCTCCTAACTGCACACCCCCGATATCTCTAAAGACTGCAGTTCTCACTACCACAGTGCCCAGAGCTGGAAAGCACATTTAGTCCATCATAAAGACATCTCTGTTTGCTTGGACAAGCCCATCCCCTACAGTTATACAATATTATAGGCAGGTCCTTCAGCATACTGAGTGTCTGTACTCATAAACAACAGTTCCTGATGACTTGTCTCAAAAAGACATGCGGATAAGACAACACTTTATATCTACAGGTTCAGTCTTAAGCCCTGGCCAAGACAGATGGTTGCAACAGAGCAAAATTAAAAAAGTTGTGGGGTTTTGCTTTCTTTCAGCTAAGTATCCAGATCTGTTAACAGTGTCTCAGGTACTAGTTTTTTAAGTTGATTATGGTTCCAGAACAGCAACTACAGCAAATTAACTGGAATTAAAAAAGCAGGATAGGCTTACAGCATCCCCTTGTACTGAGGACATTTTCCCTTTGAGTCACACAACAGCGCGTGGACTGTATCCTCCATACTATGTGTCACCAACACGCCCTGCACTCAAGAGTGTGCTCCTGAAATTTAGTTTCCAATACAAAGAATTTTGTCTTCAGAAAAGCTTTGAAAAATCAACTAATTTGAGGATGAACTAACTACTAGACAAATTCTGGAAATAAGCTGGAAAGCCTTGCCTTTTTAAACCAAACTCTCTCTTTTCCTTAAGGAAAAAAAAAAGTGTCTTATTCTGCTGCTCTTCACTACACCTGAGGAGTATAGAACTATTACTCTTTTGGGTTTATAACACTCCTACCTAAGCTTTAGTACCCTGATTTAAAATGAGGGGTCAACATCTGAAGCAAAACTTAGAACATAGCCACTTAAGTCAGACTTTATAGTTCTGGAAATCTCTGTTCTTCTATGTCAACACACTTAAACCACTCCAAATTTTCATTGTTGCCTTCACTTCTTTACCCTAATATTTCTCAAGTGCTACAAGGTTTTCTTCAGTGTATTTTGACAAACAACTCAGTACTGGCAGAGCTGAGCACATAGACCATATAAGTTCCCCCTTAAACCAAGTACCACATAAGAAACTAGCTTTTTTAAATTTTTTTCTTCATTTATCTGTGACTTTTACCGCTTGATACTTTCACAGAATGCCTTCAGAATAAAGATACACATAAAGTCATACAACTGGTCTCTTAATTCTTCTAAACATTGTATGGGAAAATGTTATCAACTGCTTTTATGTAGTAACTCAGTTGTTAGAAAGATCATGTAAAAAAGAATAAAGAGAAAACATACACAACTATGAAATAAGCAAAGAAAAACTGAAACCAAAAATAAACCAACTTACCTACCAAGGGAAGCACCAGATGCCAAAGTTATTTACATTTCTTCATGAAACATTAACTAGGTAAGATATGTAAAATACTATAGACTAAATTTCTTGTGGTAAGCAGCTACAATCGATAACACCTGAATGGAACTACTGGGTTGTTTGTGTCCCACCGACCCATTTTCCCTTTTTTTAATGTTTCTTTTTTAAAGGAGAGCTGCCAACAAATCCCTCCACTCCACAATTCCAAAGCAGGCAAAATTAAAACTTTGAGCCTGTGGTAGGTAGGTCACCTATGCTCTGGAGAGAAAATGGATTTGAACTAAATCTCTACACTGAACAGTTCCTATCAGGGTTTGCATTCCACTCAGGAGATCAATCACTTAAAATCAAACCACTAGCAGTATTTTATAGCAATACTTAACCCTCTCTTTTGAATTAGCCTTAGTTGTTTAAAAATGTTCTGTTACACTCACAACCATAAAAATTAAAAATTAAATCCCTCATAACAATGTCTACATAAGTCAAATAAAGCAATAGTCTAACCCTGAAAACTTCTTGCTCCTAATCACTCTTTAGCAAGACTTTCCCCAGGGAGACCTAGCTGCATAAGGCAACATGCTCCAAGCAGGAGAGAATAACTCATGCCTCACCCAAAGATTGCTGTCAGGAAATATTCTGTCTTATCCTGCACCCTTTCAGCAGGTGATTGTTTCAGACTAATCTTTTCCTTTTCCCTTTTTCTGTCCAGTGGGACACGTTTTACATTTCTTTTTTTTTCCTAGCAAATGCTCCTCAACTTTTCCCAAGCTATGCATTAGAGAGTACAATATAGATATTACTCTAATGAAAATGTCATATTTTACTACCTCAGTAGCTGGCAATAAAACCTATTTCCCTATTGAGACCTTTTAATCATACTATTTGTTTTAAACTGCCTATATGCTTGTAAACAGCTTAGATTGCTGCAAATTGATCCACCTGACATCCTTCTTTCTGGTGTGGCTAGTCAGGAGGAAGAGAAGGCCAGGTTAATTACAAAGCAGATGTGTTAATTATGTAATTAACACATCACTTCTCTGTAGCAGGTAGAAAGAAGGAGGAAGACAACTGGGGAATTGAGTGAAGTTATAGTAGAGATTGGTTTATGTGGCACAGAGAGCAGGGACTAGCTTTGATGAGACACCGCAGCTGTGTGTAATGCACTCTGTCAAAACCTGTATCTCTAGTAAACTGCACGAATTAGCTCAGCCATTCATGTCCTTATGAACACAAGGAGTTAAAAGCCATACTAAGTTAGTTAGGAGTTTGCCTCAGTTTCTACAAACTTAGATGAGTCTGGTCCCTTCCTGAATTGTATAGCAGAAGGCATCAATGGCATCTAAACAGAACAAGGTGCTACTTGAAATCCTCACAAAATCTTCCAACATTCCTGCCCACTGTGAATGTTTTATCCTTAAGGATAAAGGGTAAAGAAATTCAATTATCACACCCAAACAGATGGATACCACTGCTGGTATCAAAGAGCTCTAGCTTATTTGGTTTTTTGTTTTTGGAATTTTTTTAATATTTTTTTTAACAACAATTTAGTAAGGGCATATATGTTACATATCACAAATTTTGTCCCTGAATACAAAATCAGTTTGGACTCAATGTACTTGTAAGAAATGCACCTTTTACCCCACGATCAGTTTGACCCATACCTACCAAACAATCCATGAGCCTCTGCAGTTTCAAGCTGCTACACCGTAAACCAACCAAGATACCAGGATAGAACTAAATAGTATAAAAGATGAGATTTACATGGAATTAAGGTATTTCGGATACTTGTTGAAACTGGCACATGAGTTTTAATTTCACGTCTGTCTTTTCCAGTCAAAGAAGAAAAGAATTTACAGAACTCTGCTGTGTAATTCTAAATATCTATCCAATGACCGAATTCATTGATGCCCTTTAACCTCTCATATGCATATGCTGCCTGTCACTCATACTTACTGCTGTCAAGAGATGCACAATGGCTTTCAAACAGTGTTATGAGGGTCTCAGCTGTCTTATGCTTCTGTTCAGAAACACTGACCTTTTCTAAAGTAGGGAAGGAAAACAAAAGCTGCATATTAAAATCCCCTCTCTAAAATGATACTGTTTACCTTTTTGGTTATTCATCCATCCTTTCTTGCTTCTTCCATGTAAGTGACTTGAGGTTTGACATACTATTTTTCCACTATTTTAGGAGTGACTTGGATTATCAATTTCAAAATGACAGCTTTCTGTTATACCCCTCAAAAAGTTTTCTATCACAGATTGGCATTGTGTCATTGTGATAAAACAACAGTGATTTCAGGGATTTTTTTTCCTTCCCCAGTCTTACTTTGAGTCTTAATATGTCTGTAATTTCTCAATTCTTCTAACAATAGCATCTATTATAGGCATTGAAATTCCCATTTCCTCAAAAAAAAAAAAAAAGAAATAAGCATTGAAACACTTTTCACTGCTGTTAGTGTATAAATTAGCAATGCCAAATTCAACTCAGTCTGATTCTGCAACTCAGTCTAAGCATTGCTTTATTACCTTAAAACGTTTTTCACTGTTAGGTTGGGATGGTAGGACTAAATGATTAAGATCATGCTTATCTGCAAACCACATAGTCTCAATGCCCACTAAACCACATTCTCAGTTTAGTACTTCTTTCCTAACTTTACTTATGAAACCCGTACTAAGGCAGAATTTGGGAGATCTCAGAACAAGCTTAACCACGTCAGAATCACGCCTTACATGTAAAAAATTTTCTGAAACCTAAAAAAGTATTTTATTTAATGTGCAGTGCCACCCATCTCAAGCTTTTGTAGCATGTTTATAGTTGATCTCTTTTGTGTAACTTAAATATAAAAGTTAAAGTACACCTAGTGTATCAAAACACAGTTTGTTTCTTTAAGAACTCTTAAAGAATACTTTTCACCTATGAACCTTTTTTTGAAGATATTCTGTAGTTTAGGTTTTTTTTCATCCACATATATTCAGTTTTAGCTCTAGTGGATTTTTTCCCTATTCTCTTCTTTCACTTACATTATTTTATTAGTGTCTTCATACTACTGTTTCTGTGTCATGCTCAGGAATCACTGTTTATCTTCTTTATTTTGGCAAAGTAGTTCCAATGCCTCTGTGTAATATATTTCAGATCATCATAATAATTTCAGATAGCAAATCTTTGAAGTTGAAGCCATCAGAGACTGAGTTTTCTATTTCACAGTTCTAAGCAAAGTCATTGTTCTACACCTGTAGACAAATAAAATACTCATTTCTGTTACTAGATTGATGGGGTGTAAATCTGTGGTTATGATAAAAAAAAAAGAAAAGCATAAGCATTTGCACCTCAACTTCTCTACACAAACATAATAAAAGGTAAACTCAGCAACAGGATTAATTATCTTTCCACATTGACCTTGATGAGTACTACCTTCATTTAGCTGTTAACAGTTTACATCTACTTTTCCAGTTTCATGTCTAGTTTATTTCTAGTTTTCATAATCATACTTTTTTCCAGGATAAAAACTGTGGCTCATCTTCAAGACTGTTTAGCAGCTCCAGCAAAAAATTAAATCCACAGATTATTCACAGCCCCATCACCATCTGAATGCCTTCTTAGTACAAAGAAGTAGCAAGCCAATACCCACTGTTTTGCTTTACAGTTTTTAGATTTTACTAACTACAGTATATCGTTTTTTTTGTTTAATTTTAACTTTTCAGTCTCTTTGTTATTGAAGATACCGAGAACATACAGATTTGGAGGTAAAGACTCCAAGTTGAGTAGCACTCAGTTAATTATGGTAGATAAAGAACAATTTTTTTATGTAAACTATGCTAGAAAATATCCAGCATTGTGATTGTGGCATGATCAGCTATTAATAAAATTACATGTACGGTATGTATTCATACAGCAAGAGACAGTGTATCAATTGCTAATCCAAATTATTATGAACACAAAACGTTTCAATAGAAGTCTGGCAAAATAACAAAAGAAGAAATTTGAAAAGAGGTGAGAAACATCACAGAAAGGAAAAAATAAGAAGGACAGAAAAGAGGTCGTATGAGAGCAGAAATAAGTGGAAGCAATCAAGGAATGGCATTTTGTAAAAGATCCTAGGTGAAACAAAATTGGTCCAAGTTGTCATATCTAGCTGGCATTCTTTCCTCTGTAATAAGTACTGTGCCATTTTTTCCCCTACATTTACTGATTAGTAGAGGCTCGAAATTCTTCCAAAGAATAGATGAGTTTTAAAAATGAGATACAACCTTAATTGTAGGTTTTATAAAGGAGCTGGGAATTGCTGAATCCACATCTAACTTCAGGAAATACATATTAGCAACAAAAAATATGAGAAAAAATATGTGAAATGGGAACAGTTTGCAAGAAGAGAAAGCAGGTGAAAGAAGCTAGGGAAAACTGGTATCAGCACTGTTCAGTGTTTCAAAGAATTGGCTTTCAAATTGGATTTTCAGTTTCTTTACAATTGTCTTTACAACTTTGTTTATAACTGATAGAAAGACAGAGTTCATTTAAAATGGAATTGAACCATTTTCTTACTCGCTTTTTACTAAAGCAGCATAAACATAACAAAATAAGTTTAATAAATTCTAAAGCACAAAACACTTGGTTTATATTTTCTGTATTTACACAGAGACTCAGATTCTTTTGGAAGAATCTTTTGTGACATCTTCTGTAATATCTTTTGCAACATTTTTTTGCAACTTTTTTTGCAGACTCTGATTCCCCTCTGAAAACAAAGCATTTTACAGTTCTTAAAATAAGGTCATTTATGTGACTAAGTTACAGGTGTTCAAACAAAAAGCTTAATGAGATAATCTCACATAAATGTTTTTGGTTTTGGTTTTTTTTTTTGGTCTTATTGATTTATTTATTTTTACACAAGGTAAACAAAGAGTCGAAGAAAGAAAATAATACCAATCTCATTTTACAGGGAAAACCACTGAAGCACAAGCTAGGTTCAAGCCATTCAAATATTTGTCCTGTATTAGTCAAAAGTTTTCCCAACAAATAGACACTAAAGTATGTTCATGGCAAGTGAGAGAGTTTTGGCATCTTGCTATGGGAACTGTCCCAGTGCACGAAGTAAAAAGAACCTTGCTTCTCCACACATTCTTTTAGTGTTTTTGTTTTTCTAAATAAGCAGCAAAATAGCACTCAGATAAATCATTGACTGACCAAAAAAAAGAAAAAGGCCAACAATCAACAAGGCAATGATGAATTATTCAGACTATCTCATGCTTCTGCTGCACAGCCATTTTGAAACTTCTTTTAAAAGAATTGCACTGGCCACTCTCCTGCTTTCATATGCTATTAGCTTCACAGACAGCAACAAGAAGCCCAAGGAAAATATCAGGGTGCAGGTATGCAATAATCAGTTATCGAAACTTTGATGGCCATGTGTATTGGTTGCTGCAGGATCCCTTAAAACCTAGAATTATAAACGGTAGTTTCTCTAAACTTGCATTGCACTTAGTAAAAATAAACACTTTTTGAAATGATGCAATGGACGTAATCTTGCTTTCACTGAATTCAGAGGCTGCTCCTCTGCTGCACCCTCTGTCCATGATACACCGCTCTGAAATGTGGCAGAAACCTAGAAAAAGCTGAGCCATGAATATGCTTGTGAAATATGTCCTTTAGCTGTAATACCCAAGACTTGTTTGGCCCACATTTCAAGCATGTTTCTGTTAGGCAAAGCTGGTTGGTGATCCTGTGCAGAACGTTCCCTTCTGTGCTTCAATCTCAACACTTGCAAATAGGCCTGCTTTTTGACATTTCAGTGATGCTAATGTTTCTGCTTTCTCTAGCCTCATTGAACAGAGATGACATAATGGATTACGTTCAGGCTTGTACAAATGGTAGTGCACACACTGAAAGTGAATGCCATGTCCTAGATTTTTGAGAGGTTTGTTTAGCTTGTCTCAGCTCATTTGTGATGTACATTTTCTCCAATAAATTGGCATCAGTTGGATCACCATAAAGTAGTGAAAAATAAGGTCTTTTTGATGCTTCTGCAGAAAAGCATACCATTTGATAGTTATTTGAAATTTGGCCTAATAAGTCTGTAATGTGACATGTAATTGCCAACCTAAAAATAGCAAACCCTGAAGTTAACTGCTGCTGCAATCTGTATTGACTTCTTAACAGGTAGATTTATAGACACTTTCCATTACCATCCTGTGAAAAGGTGTAATAGTGCACTAATCATCAATTGACATCTCAGTTCTACCTCAAGGATATAATTTTGTCATGATAAAACTGCAGGGGAATTACAGAAATGCTCATAAATCAGTGCCTATTTTTTTTTATATTAGGGAAGTAGTTCACAAAATCAGAGTAAGCACAAACTTTCTAACATACAATTCAAAAAAAAAAAAAAAAAAAGGAGGAAAAAGAATATGGGTGATAAGGACAGCTCAAATAAAACCTTCAAAGCCATCAGGGAGATGACAGCTCAAAACCATCACCCAGAGCAACACAAAGACTCTATTAATCACAGAAAACCATCTGGAAAAAAAATGCAAATCAGTGTATAGTGATAATTTTTCTCTTGAGGACATACTATTTCATATACCATATTGTTAATGGTTTAAGCCTAGTCAGCCACACAGTCGCTCTCTCACTCCCCCTGCTTCCTTCCCACCAATAATAATAATGAAAGGGAAGAAAATACAACTGCTCACCACCCACCAACCGATACCCAGCCCAACCAAGCAGTGATTTAACCCTTCCAGGTAACTGCCCCCAGTTTATATAGTGGGCATGACGTGCTGTGGTCTGGAATACCTCTTTGGTCAGTTTGGGTCAGGTGTCCTGTCTCTGCTTCCTCCTGGCTTCCCCTCCTCCCTGGCAGAGCATGACTCTCAGAAAGTCCTTGGTCAGAGTAAACATTACTGAACAGCAACTGAAAACATTGGTGTTGTCAGTGCTGCTCCCAGGCTGAAAGTTAAAAGCACAGCACTGCACCAGCTACTAAGAAGGAGAAAAAAATGGCTGCTACTGCTGAACCCAGGACACATATCAAACTAATCTTGTCTACTACAAAAGCAAATATTTCTGATGAACTCTGGGTTTTCTTAGCATAATTAATTTCTGCTTTTGATCTAGATACTTAAAGCCTTTCAGGACCTCTCTCCTCATTGTTATTTGGTATCACACAGATAACCAGTTTAGTTTGGGATGCTAGTAATTCAGAAACTGTTTTTCAGAGTTTCCATTTTTGTTTTGACTGCTCATAAGATTTCAAACTGAGATTTTAAAAAACATATATAAATAAATCAATCCCTTCTTACCTCCCTTAAGAGAGTGCATAAAACATGTTTATCCCTTGAGAAGAGAATGAAGAAATATATGAAGCTGGGAAAAAAACCTTCATGATTAGTTTTCCAACAGTATTTTGCAAAAATGGGGAGAACCATTCCCCCAGGACTCTAAGCTATCCTAGTCAGCCATGGTTGATTCTCCAAATCTGTGCTAATTTTAATTCCTTTAATGAATACTGAAATGTGCATTTTCAGCTTTTCAGTATTAAAAGAGATGGATGTTTTAAAATCTTCTGCAAAATAGTTCTGAAAATGTAAATATATTTGTATTTGGTATTATTATGTTAACATGTCAGAAGTAATTTTCATTCTTTTAACAGAAATTGTAATGTCAGTGAAAGTATCTTGGCCTTGCCTCTGTTCTAGAATTATCTATTTTCTAAAAGTAAATTAAATGTCTGTATTGGAGAATTTAGAGTTTATACCAGATTTTAGTGCTTCGTGATTGTTATATTTTCCTCAAGGTATGCGTTGCATCTGTGTGCCGTAGAGCACAACACTAAGCACTGGATTAATACGTGAGATTTTTCAAAGACATGTCTAAACTTTACCTTCCAAAATTAAGTTTTCCTAAAAAGATTTCTGATCCTAATGTGTGACCCACCTTCCCAAGAAGACGTGTGAACAGTTTTCAAACTTAGTGATACAAGACCTGAATCATGTGGGTATGAAGCAGAGGAATTGAGATTGAGATTAGGTATTATTAAGTTTACCTACACCAGACAGGTAGTATGTGTGGGGGCTTGTCTGAGGCTCATGGTCCCCTTGGTGCCCCCACTGACTGTGGGGTCATGCTTTGAGACTGATCTCTCACAATAAGCAGAATACTACAAAGCAGAAGCAGAGACTCTTCTGTGACTGCACCAGGAGAATTGGGGATGCAGCCAGGAGGTCACCCACACCAGAGAACTCATAGATTTGGAATGGTTTTCCTCTTGCTCAAAGGTGGATAACCTGGGCTGATAGAGGATTTTCCTCTGCTCAAAGTGCTGAAATAGGATATTTAAGTCAGGTTTCAGTCAGACAAGGAATTTAAAAAATCATCCAATTCAAAATACCAAGAGCCTTCAGGAATTTAAAGCTTTCCTTATTGTGTGCTCATGCTCTCTATAAAGATGCTCTTGGATGGGGGCATACATGTGTTTACATGTATATGTATCCAGATTTGCTAGCAGATTGGAGTGGTAATATGGAGCTGGGGCTTGAGTGGAGGCCCTCACCTGGCATTAGCTACATCTTAACATAAGATGGATCTGAATTTACATGGAGAAGGGCTGCCTTTAGCTGAAGTCTTTGTAGTGTACATACGTAAAAGAAATAAACACACAGTCCTGTACAAGACACACTGACTAGGAGTATCACAGAAGATGACGTAAGGAGTTGTGAGTGTTCCCAGTGGCTGTCTGAATTTCTTCCAGAAAAGCATTACATAGTCTCCTGTATCCTTGCTTGAACTTAATGTTGTCTATGCCTTGAAGGATTTACTGACATCTGCAATTTCTTCCATTTCCAATGATTCTGCAGTTTGTTGTGACATGAACCCTGTCAGGGGTTTATTTGATAGGGAGTCAGCCTGCTTACAGCAAATGGTTTGCTAGCAGAGATCAAGTATTTTGCCTCTCCAATTTGCTAATTGTTTTAATCTAGCATAGGAGAGACGATTTGGAGACTGCTCTTGAAGAAAGAAAATTCAGCAGATCTATTCTTATGATCTGTTTGATCTCTGCCTGGGTTCTATCAGCTGAGATTTCCATAGCTGAGCTGCTGGTAACTTCTTACTTTATATGACCTGCTGTTCATTGTTATGATTTAAAGTGCTGCTTGTAATTTTGTGGGAATACCTGTGAAACCTCTTTTGCTGTTGTTTAAAAATCTAAATTACATTTTACTTCTTTTCTTTTTTCCCATCTGAAGTAGATACAGTTCAGCTTTAGTCACAGTCATCTCAAGTGATTTTTCACTTTTTTCACTTTCACTTTATACCTCTGGTATAGTCTATAAAGCTGTAGACTCCTGAATAATGCATTCAGACCAACTGACAATGAGCCAAGTTGTCTAAGCCAGTTTTTCTAACACCTGTAGAAGTTTTTTAGAACTTCTCAAACATGATGAACCATTGTTTGGAAACTTCATCCTTCAGTTTCTCAGGAGCCATAGATGCATCTCGCCAGTTCCCACGAACCTGTGTACCTTCAGGTTCCTTACGTGATCTCAAAGCTGCTCTTCCACAGCAGGCAGTTTTTCATCCTCAAAGTCCCTGCTTTTGCATTCTGTGACTTGGGCAGTGTGTCTGCAACACTTGTGAGAGAAGACAAAGGCAAAAAAGTCATTGACTACTTTGGCCTACTCCATGCCCCAGGTGACCAGGCCTCCCATTTCCTCCTAGAGGGTGTCCATATTTTCCATTGTCTGCTTTTTTTTCTCCAAAGTACTTACATAATTTTTTCTTGTTGCCCTTAATGTTCTTGGCCATATTTGCTTTTAACAGGGCTTTAGCTTTCCTAACCTGATCCCTGGCTGCTCTGACTGCTTCTCCGTATTCCTCCCAGATTGTCTGTCCTTGCTTCTACCCTCTTGGGGCCCCCATTTATGCTGGGATTTGTTGAGGAGCATCCTGTTCACCCACACAGGCTTCCTGGCATTCCTGCCTGACTTCCTCTTTGTTGGGATCCATCACTTCTGAGCTTGGAGAAAGTGTTTCTTGAATATTTTCCAGCTTTCATGGGCCCCTCTTCCCTCCAGGGCTTTTCCTGTGGCACTCCACCAAGCAGATCCTCAAGAGGCCAAAATCTGCTTACAAAAAATCCAGTGTGCAGTGGCTGCACACTCTCCTCACTGTCATAGGATCCCAAAATTCACTGTTCCATGGTCACTGCAGCTGAAGCTGCCCTCCAGCTTCACGTTCCTCACTAGCCCCTCCCTGTTGTTGAGGACAAGGTCCAGCATAGCTTCTCTTCTCATTGGTTCCTATATTGCTTGGAGAAGGAAGTTGTCATCAGTGCATTCCAGGTACCTCCTGGATTGCATGTGCCCTGCTGTGTTGTCCCTCCAAAAGATATTGGGGTCCCATTGAGCAGCAAGGCTCGCGAACATGAGGCTACACCTACCTGTCTATAAAGGGCCTCATCTTCCTGCTCAGGTGGCCTGTAGCAGACCCCACACCATAACGTTCCCTGTCTCTATCCTCCTTTTGTCGTGGTTTAAGCCCAGTCGGCAATTCAGCCACACAGCTGCTCGCTCATTCCCCTCCCTTTCCTTCCCGCCACTCCCAGAGAGATGGGGAGGAAAATCGAAAGAATGTAACTCCCACGAATTGAGATAAGAACAGTTCAGTAACTAAGGTAGAACACAAACCACTGCTGCTACCACCAATAATAATAATGACAAGGGAAATGCAAGGGAAGAGAATACAACCTCTCACCACCGCCAACTGATACACAGCCCAACCAAGCAGTGATCTAACACTTCCAAGTAACTGCCCTCAGTTTATATATAGTGGGCATGATGTGCTCTGGTGTGGAATACCTCTTTGGTCAGTTTGGGTCAGGTGTCCTGTCTCTGGTTCCTCCCAGCTTTCCCTCCTCCCTGGCAGAGCATGAGACTCAGAAAGTCCTTGGTCAGAGTAAACATTACCGAGCAGCAACTGAAACCATCAGTGTTATCAGTGCTGTTCCCAGGCTGAAAGTCAAAACCACAGCACTGCACCAGCTACTAAGAAGGAGAAAAATGGCTGCTACTGCTGAACCTGGGACAGTATTCACCCTTATTCCATACCATTCACATCATGCTCAGATCCCACATTTTCAATATACCATCACTCTTATCTCATATGTGCATATATACATATATATACACACACATATGTATATATATATACGTCCACAGAGAGAGGGAGAGAGATCATTCCAGGTTATTGTTGCCAATGAATGGGCATATGATGAAGGTGCATTCCATGTAAATTTCCATCACATGGGTGGTGTACATTTAACTTCATCTGGATCTATGGCTGCATCCCCGGAATTTGGCTTGATGTGATAGATCATCTCTACAATGACTGGTTCCCTCAGAGACTGAATACCTTTCTCTAGAGTAGTTCACTTGGCTGAACGACTCATAATATCGTCCTTGTATGGAAACCTTTCTTTCATATATGCCAAGAGCTGCTTCCAAAGGCTGAGGGAATGTTTCCCTCTTGCAATTGCTTTGTCAGCTCCCCCTTCCCTAGCAAGTGATCCTAGCTGTTTGGCTTCCCTGCCTTCTTATTTATGACTGTTGCCCATTGTCCCAACATAGGAGCAACCAGGTGAATATGTGCTCCCCTGGTTGACAGGTTAAGTCTTTTTGCATATTCTATAGCTCGGTTGAGGTCCGAGGTCGGGAAGTCACCTCTTCTTCTTCTTCTTCCTCTGATTCATGTGATGATGACTCCTGATCAGATGCTGTCCCAGGTAGTATAAGTGCACCCAGGTAGTAAGTGCATTGCCATTGCTTCTTCATCTTGTTCCACCATCTTTTTTTTTTTTTTTTTTGCTTTTCCACTTGCATACAGGGGCAACAGATATTAGCACAAATTGCACAAAGTGTAGTAGCTGCAGTCATTATCACTGTGGTTGGAGTGGCTGCAGTATCTGTTGTTGGGGTTTGGGTAGCTGCTGTACTTGTTGCTGTGGTTAGTGTAGCTGCTGTGCTTGGGGCTGGAGCAGCTGCACTGTCTTTTGCTTTGCCATCAGATCCAGGGACATTTTTTTCCCTTTGAAGGTGCTGGATAGTATCGAACAGGGCTTCGTAAGCATAGACCAAGCCCCAGCACTTTGCCATGATTTGGCCCTCTCTGATATGACCAGAATGACAACACACCTCATCAAAATTTTTTCCTAATTTTTCTGGATTTTGCATTTGCTCAGTGGTGAAGTTCTAAAGCACTGGAGGGGCCCACTGGCCTAGATACTTGCCCATATACTGTCCCACGCACCCTGCCACTCATGACTGTCCAGCCTCAGAGAAAATCTCTTGGTCCTCCTATATCATCACCTAACTAAAGACAAGGCTCAAACCCAACTCTGCTTAACTCTAGAGATCAGATAAAATAGTCTTGTGTAAAATACACTGTATGCATGCCAACACGGTGATCCCCATCACAATCAGCCAGCAGGTCTCAAGCGTACCTAAAAGCCATTCAAAACCTTCAGAACTCTCAGATGATGCTGTAAACAGTCTGGTGGGGGGGGCTGGGAACATAAGGTGATGTCACCTTCATGGGTTGACCACCTGAGGAGGGGAAAAAAGATGTATAATTGTTAAACACTTCTATTATATACCTCCCAAAGTATCGAAGTGGTAACTACACTGGGAACGCAAGCCAGATCAGTTTCATGATCAATGATTCTATTGTGTTACAAGTCATTACCATAAAGTACAATGAGACAAGAATTTTAGCCAAGGCCCCCATCTGATAAACACTAAGACAGCAAATACCAGCTGTAAGTAAGGTACCACATGCTGACACTGTGAGACCAGGAGTAACAACTTTGAGAACCAATAACTCAGCATTATGACAAATGACTATTAATCCAAAAAAATGAATGCTTATCACAAATATGATTAGGCACACTCTGGTCAGATCCATTGTTATCTCAACCCTTCAGGCCTCACATTGGGTGCCAAAAAGAACTGCCATGGTTTAAGCCCAGTTGGCAACTCAGCCATGCAGCTGCTTGCTCACTCCCTCCCTTCCTCCCTGCCACTCACAGAGGGATGGAGAGGAGAATCAAAAGAATGTAACTCCCACGGGCTGAGATAAGAATAGTCCAGTAACTAAGGTATAACACAAACAACTACTACTGCCACCAATAATAATAATGATAAGGAAAATAACAAGGGAAGACAATACAACTGCTCACCGCCAACCAATACTCAGCCCGACCAAGTGATGATCTAACCCTTCCAAGTAACTGCCCTCAGTTTATATAGTGGGCATAATGTGCTCTGGTATGGAATACCTCTTTGGTCAGTTTGGGTCAGGTGTGCTGTCTCTGCTTCCTATCGGCTTTCCTTCCTCCCTGGCAGAGCATGAGAAAGTCCTTGG